>SJYT01022338.1:68492-80197 GCA_006410635.1 Cephalophus harveyi
GGTTTTTCCTGTGGTCATGTATGGATGTGAGAGTTGGACTGTGAAGAAGGCTGAGCACCGAAGAATTGATGTTTTTGAACTGTGGTGTTGGAGAAGACTCTTGAGAGTCCCTTGGACTGCAAGAAGATCCCACCAGTCCATTCTGAAGGAGATCGGCCATGGGATTTCTTTGGAAGGAATGATGCTAAAGCTGAAACTCCAGTACTTTGGCCACCTAATGCGAAGAGTTGACTCATTGGAAAAGACTCTGAAGCTGGGAGGGATTGGGGGCAGGAGGAGAAGGGGACGACCGAGGATGAGATGGCTGGATGGCATCACAGACTCGATGGACATGAGTTTGAGTGAACTCTGGGAGTTGTTGATGGACAGGGAGGCCTGGCGTGCTGCGATTCATGGGGTCGCAAAGAGTCGGACACGACTGAGCGACTCAACTGAACTGAACTGAAAACAGTTATATAAGAACAATTATTAACGCATCAATAGAACCACTACTTTGGAGAAGGCGATGGTACCCTACTCCAGTACTCTTGCCTGGAAAATCCATGGACACAGGAGCCTGGTAGGCTGTGGTCCATGGGGTCACGAAGAGTCGCACACGACTGAATGACTTCACTTTCACTTTTCACTTTCATGCATTGGAGAAGGAAATGGCAACCCACTCCAGTGTTCTTGCCTGGAGAATCCCAGGGATGGGGGAGCCTGGTGGGCTGCTGTCTATGGGATCGCACAGGGTCGGATACGACTGAAGTGACTTAGCAGCAGCAGCCGCAGCAGCAGGACCACTATTTAAGTTTACCTGTTGATGTTTAAATGTTTATTTTGGCATTTTTGTAATTAACCTTGACGTATCATGTACCATCCTATTTTAAAATATAAACTGACATCATTAAGTGTCTATATATTTCTACATATTGTGTAACATCACTATTAATGGTTGTATAATATCTCATTAATTGAAAACATAGTTCAGTTGAAACAGTATTTATATTTAGCATATTTGAAATTCTTACTTTGATCTTATAAATAACAGTTTAATGAACATCTTTGTGAAGAGTGTCTTTTCCAAGTTGCTTTCTAATCAGAACTACAAAATATTACTTTTTCCTCAAACAAACTTATTTTCTTCTGCAAATGAATCATATTTCACAGTTGTTTTGTTTTTTTCCTGTACTATGAACACACCTCCAAATCAGGAATACAGAACAGATATGCATCCTAAAGTCAAACACTAGTTTTGTAGTTACAAAGAGTCGGACATGACTGAGTGACTGAACTGAACTGAACAGATTGCTTATTTAAACATTTAAAAGATTAATTTGGTGGGACTACTTTATCTTACTTTTAAACAAACATAATATTTCAGAATATACTGTAATGATAGTATTCATTGACAGGAAGTGATATAAAACAAAGAATATGTTCAGCAACATGCTTCTTTGGACCAATTGTGGTGTGTTCTTCCTGGAACATTTTCTCTTATTGTAATATCCTATATTACCTTAAATTCACCTTTATGAATGCCAATAAAATAAATAATAAAACTTGTTAACCCGGAGAAAGGAAAGCAAAACTACTGAGAGAATATAGGTTTTAAACAATGTCTTCAGATTTGATTCATATGATTCTAATTCTACCTTTCTCTTCTTTACTGTGACTTTGCAATGTGGCCAAGTCATGGTATTGCTGAGGCAGCAATCTGTGTATCTCTAGGTATAACAGCCTCAGAGAACCATATGTCTCTATTAACTTTTCCTCTTATTCCGATCTTTCTTACTCTTCCACTATTATAAGAATTCTACTAAATTATGCATTGTAGATATGGTAAGTCTTAAATAGCAGAGAGTATGTTAAATCTTTCCTTCGAGCATGTGTTTACTCCCCAGTGATGTCAGAGGCCTGTTAGGGAGTGGAAGTATCACATACGCTTTCTTTGTCACAGTCCCAGGATTCTGAGTTCTTCCTGTCCCATCTTTCACTTAACCCTAACCAGTGACTGTTAATAGCAACAACCTCAATACCAAACATCAGCTCATTAAAAGAAGGAGGGAGATATTTGAATTCTCTGTGATTCTGAATGTTAGATAGTGAATTCTCATTAACCTTATTTCCTGAACTAGTCAGAGAGTGCACAGAAGTGTAGAGAAGTCAGAAGTGTAGAGAGTCTGGGAGAGAGGTGTGAACAGTTGGCTAAGGATGTGACTTGCTGCACGTTTTATTTAACATCATTTCAGCTGCCTCATTTTCCATTTACCTCTTTAACCTTAACCACAGTTACTAAAGTCATCTATTTCCTTGAAAATTCTTTATGTAAGGTACCATAGGTTTGTGCCTATGTAATTTTCACTTTTTGTCTAAAGAGTGGAACAAAGCACATTGTCAGTGCTCAATAAATGTTTCATCAGTGTCATTACTTAATATTCATTTAATTAATATTCATTATAGATCAATTCATAATTGTCATCAGAGTAATGATAGGCAAGAAGGAATCTCATTTTTCCCCATATTTTGAAAAGCTAACTCAGACTCAATTTCATGGTATTATTCATAAAGGAGAGCTGCTTTTTAAAATTTATTTTTTACATATATAAAATTAAATTCTGAATGTTCTTATAGTTTTTGCCTGTGGTTTTTTGCTTCAAAATCCGATGAAGGATATATTATTGGAGAGAGCTATAATGTTTATAAAATATCTGTAGATCCATTTTGTTTGGGCGTAGTCTTCATGTACTTTAAAGGGCCATAGTACAAGAAGGCTGAAAAGGACCCAGCATCATTTAGTGATGATTCCATCATCTGTACTTGTGAGGTTAACCATTTATATATTACTTTGTCTTAGTTAGTTTTATTGGTTTCTGAAGAACCCATATTTATGCTAACCTATGCTATATTAGACAGAATACGTATACCGATAGGCAGGGTCTAATATAGAAGAAAAGTTAATATAGTTATATTCTTACCTAGTGATTATGGTAGAATTCTATTTCTGAGACTAAATGTTTTTAGTTTATTTTTAATAGGACTACAGAAATATTCCTACAAGTTTCTATGATAATTTATGTCTAAAATATTGCTATATCCAGAGCAAGTTATAACATTTTTTTTAAAGAAACAAATATATACCTTCTTGGTTTTGTCAAAAATAAAACACTGGTATTTCTCTGGTGGCACAATGGATAAGAATCTGCCTGCCAATGCAGGGGACATGGGTTCAATCCCTGCTCTGGGAAGATTCCACATGCCTCGGAGTGGCTAAGCTGTGCACCACAACCACCGAGCCCATGCTCTAGAGGCCACAAACCACAAGTACTGAGCCTATGTGTTGCAACTGCTAAAGCTCGTGCACCTTACAGCCCATGTACTGCAACTGCTGAGCCCGTGTGCCGCAACTCCTGAAGTGTGCATGCCTCGAGTCTATGCTCTGCAACAAGAGAAGCCGCCACAATGAGAGACACACGCACTGCAGCTAGAGAGCTGCCCCCACTCGCTGCAACTGGAGAAAGCTTGTGCAAAGCAACAAAAACCCAGCGCAGCCAAAATTAAAAACTAACCCCCCCCCAAAAAAACACAAATGACTAATATCGCATAAACTGGAAGTTCAGTTACTTGAAAATCTGATTGAAATCTAAAACATGTAGACAAAAATGAAGCATTAAAAATATTCAAAACGTAAAAATCTATGAAATAGACTCAAAATAAAGAATATCATGTATATGCCTGACTCTAATGTGAGGATGTAAGATTATCTATTAGTGAATTGTTATTCTACAACTTATCACCAACAATATTCTAGGCAACTTATATGAATATACAGTGAGCAGTAAGTTTGTGCCAAATTATTAGACTTATAAATTTATGTCAAAGTATCCTAAAAAGTTGACAAAGATAATTCAAAAATTTGTACCTGAGTTACTTAGTAGCCTTCAGAAAAGGGGGAAAATATTGATTTGACCATTCACACCTTAAAAACAAATGATTCTCTTAGAGGAAACTCTTCTTTTTGTTAGTGTTATTACTAAGACTCAAAATTAATTTCTTCCATGTGAGATCATAGTGGTATGGGACTACACTTTGGTAATTTGCTGTAATCGGTCTGGTAGTGTTTATTTCTTTTGGTTTCACTTTTTATAACAACTGTCAATGCAGACTGATGGCTTGTGGCCAAAGTGCATTTTAGTGTAAATGAGTCTGCCTATTGCCAAAACAAAATAGTAATAATTCTGCAATAAGTAAATAAACAAGCATAGCAGTTAAAAGTTTAGATGGATGTAATAAATAAAGATTGATTGGAGCAATCAGAGAGATGAAAATGCTGATAAAATTACATGACCAAGAATACTAAATAAAATATCTCTTTCACAACATACTGATTTGAAAGGAATATATAGAAGGTCAAGAAAATATGTGGAGAAAAAAAGTAATGCCTTAGAAGAAACTAAAATGTATCAGTATCCACATAGGGAAAATCAACATTGAGAACAACTGGATCAGTAATTTGGAGGAAAAGGTTAAGAAACTCCTACAATGAAAAGGAGAATGAGAAGATAGAGAGACTTTACTACCCTCTAAACAAAATATTAAAATTATTATGTCTAAATATATTGAAGAAAATCAAGTTGAACTAAAAAGTGAGTGCTCAGTCTTGTCCAACTCTTTGAGACCCTGTAGCCCACCAGGCTCTTCTGTCCATGGGATTTCCCAGGCAAGAATATTGGAGTGGATTGCCATTTCTTTCTCCAGAGGATCTTCCCAACCCAAGGAATGAACCTGTGTCTCTTACATTTCCTGCATTGGCAGGTGGATTCTTTACCACTGTGCCATCCTGAAAAAGAGCCTACATTTCTTCAAATTTACTCATCTACCTAATGCAATTTCTATGTAATAGTTTTTGCTTGACAAAATGATTCCAAAGTTTGCCTGAAAGAATAAATGTGCACAAACATATTATAAATTCTGAGGAAGGAAAGTAGGGAAAGACCTGTATTAACAAATCTTAAGAATATATTTACTAAAGCTACAGTGATCAAAATGATGCAATAGTAGCTCTGGGAGTTACAAAGAACGGGAAGAAGATATAAAACATACTGAACTATATGTAATTGTGTGGTATATGATGAATGTTGCATATCCAATCTGGTAGGGGCTAGTGGAATTTATGCATGTTGAGATTACTCTATAGCCATATAGTAAGCTAAATTAAGATAAATTCTACTTTCCACCTTTTCTAAAATCAAACGTGGATTGAGGATTTAATTTTTGCCTTTTGAAAGCCTTTTTATTTTTTTTCCTAAAGATAAAAAAAAAAGTTGACAGCCTTGGCCAGTCAAACTTTTCTTTAGAAAATGGTAAAGGCTAAAACTTACAAATCAAGATAAACATAGCATTGTGACAAAAAGCCCTGTTGTGCAAAAATAATGCAAATAACTAAAAAACAGTTTTAAGACTTAAAGCTTATAAATAGTCAGGACTATCACACTGAAAAATGAAATAAACTCTTTTGAAATGATATTCCTTATTGTTGAAAAGGATTACAAAATTGGCTATTCTCTTTAAACATTGGTAAGATCAAATTGGTAAAAGTTCCCAAATACATCTTCAGTTCAGTTCAGTTCAGTCGCTCAGTCGTGTCCGACTCTTTGCGACCCCATGAATCGCAGCACGCCAGGCCTCCCTGTCCATCACCATCTCTCGGAGTTCACTCAGACTCACATCCATTGAGTACTTTAAACATTGGTAAGATCAAATTGGTAAAAGTTCCCAAATACATCTTAGTGTTGATATTTCTGCCTATTCCCCCAATCCCACTCCCCTGACCAAAGAAAGTTTGAGGTTAGTACAGGACAAATATACAGATCTGATTTCATTACAGTAGAAATACATGCTTTATATCATTTCTTTCTTCTACATTTTAAATTGTGAGTTCAGTAAGAATGAGTCCCTTCACCACTAGACATTTAAGAATAAATCTACCTTGCAAAGGTTAACCTTTGTTGGTTAAGTTTTTGTGGCTTTAATGATTCTAGGTGAAATGGTGGCACTCATGAAGTATTTATATACATGCTTTCTTCTGTTTTACTGTTAAATATAACTTGTGTATTCTCAACTTTCACTTGAAACCTGAGCCAGAATTGATTTATATATAACTTTTTGTCCATACATCAATTCAATGCATAGTGCAGTGATTTTTTTTTTTAACTCAATCTTAGGTCAACCTATGTTTTCTCTAAATATAGAATAAGGATAGTTTAGTTCTGTGGGAGACCTCCATGCCCACTCTTAGCTTTTCAGTCTAGATGATAAAATCTATCATTCTAAATTCTGTTCCTAACACAATAGGAACTTTTATTAATTCTTTCTCATTTGCCCAAGGAAATCCAAATTCTAGAGGACTACAGCTCATCACCTCTTGTTTTATTCCTATGACATTACTCTATTTCATCCCCACCACTAATATTCTCAACTTATGTCATGTGGTTACCAATTCTCCAATATCCTTGAGTTATCCAAGGCCTATATTCCTCTAATTTCTTTCATTCAAGCATTGTCTGCCCTCTCTTTCCTAGAACTCCCCAATTTTTTCCTTTTATGATATTAGTCACAATCTAATAATATACTGATTTGCAAGCTTCCAATTGAAAAAATCTCAAACAAGGTGTAATTTAACATGTTTATGACAGGTAGCATTTGATAGCACTATAGTTCGAGCCCAGCACTTGAACGTCTCTGTTTATACACTTAGTTGTTTATTTGTCAAAGAGCCCATACCAGATGAAAGGGCTGTTTTTTCTCATGTGCAATGTTGTTTTCCATATTTATGTATGGATGTTGTCTTTTCCTGGAGAAGACAATGGCACCCCACTCCAGTACTCTTGCCTGGAAAATCCCATGGATGGAGGAGCCTGGTAGGCTGCAGTTCATGGGGTTGCAAAGAGTCGGACTTGACTAAGTGACTTCTTTTACTTTTCACTTTCATGCATTGGAGAAGGAAATGGCAACCCACTCCAGTGTTCTTGCCTGGAGAATCCCAGGGACGGGGGAGCCTGGTGGGCTGCCATTTCTGGGGTTGCCCAGGGTTGGACACGACTGAAGCAACTTAGCAGCAGCAGTTGTCTTTTCCTGCCTCTTAATGTAGCATAGGTATATGCAGGTGTATATTCAGTGTATAGGTATCTGCAGGTGTAAAGATACATTCAGTGTATCAAATTTCCCCCTTCCTCCTCAACCTACATTATTCTAATTTCTGACTATAAATGGAGTCTAAAACTACTCTGGCTTTCCTAAATCCAATGACACTCTTTTTAGCTGGATTCCCAAGGAGTAGAACATGAACTCAGTTTAGTTGTGTGTGATAGAGAGGAATATTTCTTTATTAAAAATAATCTTTTGAAGAAGAAAATGATAACCCACTCCATTATCCTTGCCTGAAAAATCCCATGGACAGAGGAGCCAGGAGGTGACAGTCCATGGGGTCACAAAGAGTCAGACACGACTGAATGACTCAGCAAAAATAATCTTTAAGGGAGGAGAAAGCAGAAGAGGAAAGAGGCAGGCTTTGAGCAAGGAAGTGGTCATAGAGAGAGTTTAAACCTTGGCCTAAATCTTGAAGGCTCTTGGACAAAATCATATCATAGGATTTTTCTTAAAACAAGGGGGTGGCGTTCTGTAACCCACATGTGCGTGGTAAGTCATTTCAGTCATGGCTGATTGTTTGCGACCCTATGGACTGTAGCCCACCAGGCTCCTCTGCCCATGGGATTTTCCAGGCAAGAATACTGGAGTGGATTGCCATTTCCTCCTCTAGGGGATCTTCCCAACCCAGGAATTGAGTTCAAAGCTCTTATGTCTACCTGCACTGGCAGGCAGGTTCTTTACCACCAGTGCCACCTGAAAAGCCCCTTTGTAACCTGTATCAGTCATTCATTAGCTGTGGCCTCCTGCAGAATAGGAGGTGCTCCCTGGAGAGCCTGCTCCAATGAGCAAAGGATAATTCTGCCAAAAATGGGCTAGCTGGGAGTTCTCAGCAGTCAATACTCAGAGCAATTGGGGATCGATGCCCTGTTCAGGTAAGTGGATCTGCTTTGGACTGCCAGCAGCATCTATGAGACACCCTTTCCAAGGATGGTCTTTTTTGAATCCTCGACAGTATTTGACAGTATTTGAAATGCTCTGTTGGTCTTATTCTGTCAAACTCAACTATGGCATTTCTTCTAGCTTCTGCTTCTCTAGGCACACATCCACATCACTAAATTCCTAGTCCTCTTTCCATTCTTAAATGTGTGTAGATGTCCATTTTAAGTTACATTCTCATGTCATTATGCTCTGTATAAATTACCTCATCCAATTTCATGAGCACAACTACCGCATTTGAATATACCTGTTCTCCCTTACACCCTTTAGATCTGAATACTCAATGTCACATCTTAAATTTCCTTTGAGAGACCTCAAAGCCAATGTGCCAGGAATGGTGCATCTCTTTATGTCTAGCACCTAATTCAATTTGACATATAATAGGTGCTCAATGAATATTTACTGAGTTAATGAATAGCAGTCAGCTCTTTTATTCCAAACAGTCATCACTCTCTTTTCTGAGTCAGGAAGAAAATACATCACACAACGATAGAAATATTAAATACAAATTAAAGTGAATATGCAGTAATGAAGCTTATATTTTAAAAAAATCTTAGATAACCTATGATAATTGAATTTTATTGTTATAAGCTATTAAAATTGAGTTTGAAGTATGTCATGATAATATTAGTGAAAGTCAAATTAGCATGGTATTTCTGGAGTGGCATTTGAGTTATTTTAAAATATTACTATACTTTGAAAAGATTATATTTAGCTCTGTGATTTAATTTTCTCTTTATAAAACAATTACTTTACATTAGAATTTAAAAGCAAGCTTCTATTCTCTAACAAACAAGGAGCTAATTGTTTAGTAACTTTCTATATCAACATATATTAGTAAAGTTGATAAAATATGGGGACTATGTAATGTTGATTACTTTAAATCTGGATTTACATTACATATAAGTATCCATTCTTCATGTAACTGTTAAGACTATGCCTTTAAATTGTTTTCCAGATCATTGTTGATGAACAATGCATATTATTTTTATTTATAATAGCTGCAGTGCCAGATTCCTCCTGTTTTTCCTTCTCTTTCCTTCTTTCTTCCTTCGTTCCTTCCACTGACTTTTATAGAATTCACCAAAGCTAAAAGTTCAGATCAGAACAGTTCTCTTATTCACGTAATTTTGACTCTGGGAGGCAAGACAGGCAAGGAGATTACATATTCCAGTGTGGTAAATCTTGACTTACTGGGGCTTTTCAGTGAACAGAATCTTCATCTATTCTGAGGGTAATTCAAAGAGTAAATGAAAATTTTCTTGAATGTAAGATGTTTGAGCTGAATCTTGAATAAAACAAGGATTTGGCCAGCAAATGCAAAGTGAGCTTTATATGGATAGTCTCAGAAATAAGAGAGCACAGGGTGAGATCTTGAAACAGCAAAATGTTTATTAAGTTTTATGAATAAATGCAAAGTGTGGAGAGACAGACAAGACAAAGTCTGAGATGCTGAAAATCTTGACCTTCCTTGTCAAGGAAGTGGGCTTTATCCAATATAAATAAAGCACGACATGATCAGATTTGTGTTTTAGAAAGATAATTCAAGTACAGTAAATTTAAAGCAGAGAGCAGAGGCGATATGAGAGTACAATTACTAGGTTGTGAGGGGAAAAAAAAATCACAAAACATAAATAGAGGAAGAAAATGAGGGAAAGAGGATAGAAGATCGTAGCAGAGAACAGAATATTAGGGCTTGATTTTATTTCAAGATAAATTAATTTCAAAGGATGGTAAGGTCCATTATGTTGAACCAGAAAATGAGTGTTAACCCTTTTTTATGTGAGAACTACGCATCTATTGTATATAAGTTATTAAAACAATATGAAATGACTAGAAAAACATTTAAAAGTTTCAAGTTGGTTTTAGAAAAGGCAGAGGAACCAGAGATCAAATTGCCAACATCATGGAAAAAGCAAGAGAGTTCCAGAAAAACATCTATTTCTGCTTTATTGACTATGCCAAAGCCTTTGACTGTGTGGATCACAATAAACTGTGGAAATTGAGTTCAAAGCTCTTATGTCTACCTGCACTGGCAGGCAGGTTCTTTACCACCAGTGCCACCTGAAAAGCCCCTTTGTAACCTGTATCAGTCATTCATTAGCTGTGGCCTCCTGCAGAATAGGAGGTGCTCCCTGGAGAGCCTGCTCCAATGAGCAAAGGATAATTCTGCCAAAAATGGGCTAGCTGGGAGTTCTCAGCAGTCAATACTCAGAGCAATTGGGGATCGATGCCCTGTTCAGGTAAGTGGATCTGCTTTGGACTGCCAGCAGCATCTATGAGACACCCTTTCCAAGGATGGTCTTTTTTGAATCCTCGACAGTATTTGACAGTATTTGAAATGCTCTGTTGGTCTTATTCTGTCAAACTCAACTATGGCATTTCTTCTAGCTTCTGCTTCTCTAGGCACACATCCACATCACTAAATTCCTAGTCCTCTTTCCATTCTTAAATGTGTGTAGATGTCCATTTTAAGTTACATTCTCATGTCATTATGCTCTGTATAAATTACCTCATCCAATTTCATGAGCACAACTACCGCATTTGAATATACCTGTTCTCCCTTACACCCTTTAGATCTGAATACTCAATGTCACATCTTAAATTTCCTTTGAGAGACCTCAAAGCCAATGTGCCAGGAATGGTGCATCTCTTTATGTCTAGCACCTAATTCAATTTGACATATAATAGGTGCTCAATGAATATTTACTGAGTTAATGAATAGCAGTCAGCTCTTTTATTCCAAACAGTCATCACTCTCTTTTCTGAGTCAGGAAGAAAATACATCACACAACGATAGAAATATTAAATACAAATTAAAGTGAATATGCAGTAATGAAGCTTATATTTTAAAAAAATCTTAGATAACCTATGATAATTGAATTTTATTGTTATAAGCTATTAAAATTGAGTTTGAAGTATGTCATGATAATATTAGTGAAAGTCAAATTAGCATGGTATTTCTGGAGTGGCATTTGAGTTATTTTAAAATATTACTATACTTTGAAAAGCTCGTGATTGTTATGTTGTTGTAGTTATATAAAGTATCCAATAGATGGTACTGTAAAATGCCTAATGTTTAAAGTGGTATTGCAGGTAGAGAGTTTAAGCAAACAGTTAAAAATTCTGGGAGAATTAAGATGTTTTCCCCTGGATATTAAATTATATTTAAAATTGGATTTTAAGAATATAGCTTAAGTAGCAGAGTAGTTCATGTGAAATATTATAAATATTTTCTTAATTCTCAAAATTCATGTATATTACAAGATGCAATTTTTAAATTATTCATATTATATTAGATTTTTTTTGTTCTTTTTGTGGTGATTACTATTAGTACCTGTTCTATTTTAGTTAATGCTACTCAAATCGCAGCATTTTCAGTAAGGAACCATAGTTGCATGTCTGTTAACTGAAGTTCTAAAAAGATTTTTATGTTCAAAATAAAACAAACTAGTATGTGATAATCTCCTTGCTTAGCAAGAGTGAGTCCATTATTTCTTTCAGTTTTGGGTTTTCCTGAGACCAATCTAATATCTGAATGAAGCATTATATCATTTTGTAAATATAACATGCATTCAGAA
>SJYT01022353.1:3684-14188 GCA_006410635.1 Cephalophus harveyi
TCTGTATATTTTCCTAAGAAATTGCAAAAGTTTTCTAAATATGTATATATACTTATATGAAAAACTTAAAGTATATTTTGATCATTGAAAGCATTCATATAATAAATGTTTTTAATCTGCCCACTTCATTAAATATGAGGGAGATTTAATATAGTTAAATAAGCATACATGTCTTATGTGGAAACAGCAATTTTTCACTGAAAATAGGTGATACATATTCTACTGCCTCATTTTATTTTTCTGATCCACTGCTTTTTCATTGCATTTTTTATCTCTCCATTTCTCAGAGTATAGATTAGAGGGTTCAACACAGAAGTGATAATGGTACAGAATACAGTCAAGGACTTATCAATGGGTAAAGTGGAAGGAAGTCTAACATACAGAAAAATGCAGGGCACAAAGAAGAGGACCACCACAGTGATGTGGGAAGCACAGGTGGACAAGGCTTTGTGCCTCCCTTGCTGACTAAGATTCTTCAGGATGTGCAGAATGACCCCAAGGGGGATGAGTAAGAGCATGAAGATGACCACACAGATCACTCCATCACTGGCAACTACTGTGAGGCCAATAATGTCAGTGCAGGGAAGTTTCAACAAGGGTTACGTGTCACAGATGAAATAGTAAATGACATTGGGGCCACAGAAGGGAAGGCTGTAACCCCAAGGGGGATGAGTAAGAGCATGAAGATGACCACACAGATCACTCCATCACTGGCAACTACTGTGAGGCCAATAATGTCAGTGCAGGGAAGTTTCAACAAGGGTTACGTGTCACAGATGAAATAGTAAATGACATTGGGGCCACAGAAGGGAAGGCTGTAAACAAAGAGAAGTTGAAGTACAGCATGTAAAAACCCACCAACCCAGGCCAGGAGAAGAAGTATAGCACGCACTTGCTGATTCATGATGGTCAAATAATGCAAGGGTTTGCAGATGGCCACAGAGTGTTCATAGGCCATGACCACGAGGAGTAAAACCTCCATACCACCAAATAAGTGCTATATAAAAAGCTGAGTCATGCAAGCTTGGAAGGAAGTGGTTTTCTTCTCATAAAGTAAGTTTATAATCATTTTTGGGGTGACAGTAGTAGAATAAACATCATCTATAAATGATAAGTAATAGCACGCACTTGCTGATTCATGATGGTCAAATAATGCAAGGGTTTGCAGATGGCCACAGAGTGTTCATAGGCCATGACCACGAGGAGTAAAACCTCCATACCACCAAATAAGTGCTATATAAAAAGCTGAGTCATGCAAGCTTGGAAGGAAGTGGTTTTCTTCTCATAAAGTAAGTTTATAATCATTTTTGGGGTGACAGTAGTAGAATAAACATCATCTATAAATGATAAGTGGGAGAAGGCAATGGCACCCCACTCCAGTACTCTTGCCTGGAAAATCCCATAGATGGAGAAGCCTGGTAGGCTGTAGTCCATAGGGTCGCTAAGAGTCGGACACTACTGAGTGACTTCACTTTCACTCTTCACTTTCATGCATTGGAGAAGGAAACGGCAACCCACTCCAGTGTTCTTGCCTGGAGAATCCCAGGGTCAGGGGAACCTGGTGGGCTGCTGTCTATGTCGTCGCACAGAGTCGGACATGACTGAAGCAACTTAGCAGCAGCAGCAGCAGCATAAATGATAAGTAGCCATGAAAGAAGCACATAGAGGAATTCAGAGTTGAACTGAACACCACAGTCAGGACAATGAGTAGGTTGCCCACAATGATCACAACGTAGATGAGCAAGAAGATGACAAATAGTATTTTCTTGCCCTGGACACATTCAGTCAGCCCCAAGAGGACAAATTCTGTTACATTGTTCCTTGGTTTCATCAAGTCTGTATAAGAGCTCAGTTCATATATTAGAAGCAGTTTACCTACAACACAAAGGGGAAAACTTTTAAATTCAGTGTAAATTGCATCTTTTATGTATCCATTCACTTAAAATCAGTAGTATGGAGTATCTATATGATTCCAGTGTATCATAGACATTATGTTAACCAAGTTGAACACAGGGTAAATGATCAAACAATTCCAGATCAATGTTTGTATGTGCTCAGTCATGTCTGACTGTTTGCATCCCCATGGACTGCAGCCTGCCAGGCTCCCCTGTTCATGGTATTTTTCCAGGCAGATATTAGAGTGGGGCGTCATTTCCTTCTCCAGGGGAACTTCCTGCCCCAAGAATCAAACTCATGTCTCTGCATCTCCTGAATTGGCAGGGGAATTCTTTACCACTAATGTCACCTGGGAAGCCCAGACAAATGTAAAAAGTGACATTATAAACATATTGACAGAATCCTAAGGGAAGATGAGAAGGGAATTTCATGAATATGTAAACCATTTATAAACTTACGAAGGTGTAATACTTGAGACAAACTTAAATTAATGTCCATATTTAGTAAGAGTAATGGAGCTATGAATATAAGTTCCCCTGGGCTGTCTCAGAACTCACTGAGGCTTCTTTCTGTGGGTCTTATTTGGATATTCCACATTTTCCTGTCAATGAATTCTGAAGCAATTCCAATTTTGTCTCAAGCCCCTATTCCTATTCTAATTTTAACGTTTGTATATGCAATACCTCCAGTTTTGGACATTTGAATTTGGATAACAATTTAGTATTTATAAAACCAAATTAAGAATGTTTCACAATATAAAAGTCGTTTCCCATCTCATTCAACATACCACCTTCAATGCCAATGCTCATAGTCTTCTTCACTCTTCTACTGGTCTTCTATGACTTATTTATACCTTTAAGAAATTCTGCTGTCTCTACTTTCAAAATGTATTACAAATTTAATCTTCCTTACCCCATTTCCTTCCTGGCCACTGCAGCAGCCTCCTGCCAGGTATGCTCACTTCTATTCTGGCCTATAACAACTTGTTATTAACCCATATGATTCTCTTTCATCATGTTCTGATTATATTCCTTCACTGCTCAAAACTCCCCCAGTGGATTCCGATCACATAACCACAGTTTAATGGATCACATCTAATATTTATCATAACAAGAACAGGAATCCTCATATTATATTTGAAGATACTAAAGCTGAGAACATTTCATTCACTTCCCTGAGATCACACATTTTTAGTTTTAGTGGTACAGCTAGAACTGGAATGTAATTTTGAGTTATTTCAATATGGTTTAATGTCTTACACAATAAAAAATGTCACACAATTGTAAAACCTGGTTCCCACTATTTACTATTAGTCTTACCTTGTGGAGGCTTGTTTAGAATCTGAAGGAAGAAATTTTAAGTTATTCACAAATACCTGGAATTCTTAGTTCATCCAGTATGAGAACAGAAGGTGAAATGTGCATTATTGCTTGAAGAAATTGTTTATTTTATTCAGCTGTCTGTCCATTTTCTCCTTGAAGTCTTCTCATTATCCAGGCGACTGTTTTTATTTGCATTATAGAGTTTTAAAATAAACTCCTAAGTGCACACAAAAAAACAATTTATCAGGTTAGGATAATGTATCAAAAAGACAAGCCGATCTTTATGTTTACATAGGAATATAGAAACTAAACTTTTCCCAGGGAAACTTATCTAATATAACCTTTTTTTCATATCAAATTCAAATAGAAAAATACCATCCAGTTATTTAGACCTTCTCATTTTGTTATGTCTGTATGGCAAGACCAGTTGACTTGAGATTTTGCAAGACATTCTTGTGCTTTTTTTTGTTTGTTTGTTTTTTAGGCACTGCTTTAACCTAGCAAATAACCTCCCCAAAATTTTAAACCAGTTCTTAAAATGATATCATCTTTTTACCCCTATAGGGAAAATATATAACTTCACTACCTCTGTAAATATTTCAGTCTCAGCCAATGGAGAGTAATGCTGTTAAATAGGAATCCTGGCTAACCTCTGCACCTGGTGCTCCTGAGGAACCCCAGTAGACATTTTTCCAGTCAGAACCAACACTGTGACTAAGTGGACCCTTGTGGTTCATATTGTGAATGCAAGATACACCTCAGCAGCAACCAGCAGAGAAGTCTGAAAAAGCAAGATTTATTACTCAGGGGTCATGAAGGCTATGCAGCATGCCTGGGACCACACAGGGAAATGTTGAGACACAGACAGAGATAGAGATGAGAAAGAGAGATATTGAGGAGAGAAAAAGAGAATCTGAGATTCTGCCTTCACTGGCCTCAGGGATAGGGTGCCTATCTATCCTGCTGCTGATGATGCTAAGTCATTTCAGTCGTGTTCGACTCTGTGCGACCCCATAGATGGCAGCCCACCAGGCTCCACCACCCCTGGGATTCTCCAGGCAAGAATACTGGAGTGGGTTGCCATTTCCTTCTCCAATGCATGAATGTGAAAAGTGAAAGTGAAGTCGCTCAGTCGTGCCTGATTCTTAGTGACCCCATGGACTGCAGCCCACCAGGCTCCTCCGTCCATGGGGTTCACTTTTTATTGGTGAATTTAAAACATAAGAGTGCGCCTAAACCACAGGAGGGAAAATTTGGGGTCTTGTGAATGGTCAGGTATAGATCACCCAAGGCTTTGTAAAAAGTGAACTACGTGGATCGAGAGGTCTGACTCCTTATATGGTTGTGTAGCTATTGATGCTGAACATGGATGTCTTTGAAACGGTTAGCTGGACAACCAAAAGCTTAATGTTAGCCACTTACATTACACTCCAAAAAAATTGATTGTCAGGCACTTACACCACATGACTATTGCTAGATAAATTCACATTCAGAGGCACTGGGGATTAGAACCACACCACATTTTTTTCTGGGAGAAACAATACAAAACGAAACTACATCAAATTTAAAACCAAGGTGAGTGCCTCATGTCCAAAAACTCTTTGTTATACAGACAGGTTTTTAAGCATAGTTTTCTTTTTTTAGTTCCATGAAACATAAGGCAAACATATTTGAAGTCAATAAAATTTTATTTAAGGAATTTCACATGTTGTGATTTCTTCCATTGCACATCAAGGTTATTTTAGTTCCCCTAAAGTAAGATAGCACGTTTAGAAAGATCCTAGGCTTTATTTCTTTTTTTATTTAACTAAATTAGACATGTGGAAGTTTAAGGTGTACAACCTGTTAATTTGATACATTTATAGACTGTAGTAGGGCTTCCCTAGTGGCTCAGATGGAAAGAATTTTCCAACAATGTGGAAAACTCAGGTTTGATCCCTGGTTCAGGAAGATCTGGAGAAGGAAATGGCAAGCCACTACAGTAAATCCTGCATGCTGGATTCCACAGACAGAGGAACCTGGGAGGCTACAGTCCATGGGGTCACAAAGAGTCAGACATGACTGGCTGACTAACACTTAACTTCATAGAGTATATTATGATTGTCATCACAAGAATATACAATGGAGAAAAGACAATGTCTTTAACAAGTGGTGCTGAGAAAACTAGTCAACCACCTGTAAAAGAATGACACTTGAGCTTCCCTGGTGGCTCAAATGGTAAAGTGTCTGCCTGCAATATGGGAGACCCAGGTTCAATCCTTGGTTTGGGAAGATCTCCTGAAAAAGGAAATGGAAACCTACTCCAGTATTCCTGCCTGGAGAATCCCAGGGATGGAGAAGCCTGGTAGGCTACAGTCCATGGGGTCGCAAAGAGTCAGACACGACTGAGTGACTTCACTTCACTTCAGAACACTTTCTAACACCATATTAAAAAAAAAAAAAAAAAAAAAACTCAAAATGGATTAAAAATCTAAACGTAAGACCAGAAACTATAAAACTCATAGAGGAAAACAAAGGCAAAACACTGACATAAATCACAGCAGGACCCTCTATTACCCATTTCCCAGAGTAATGGAAATAAAAACAAAAATAAACAAATGGGACCTAATTAATCTTAAAAGTTTCTGTACAACAAAGGAAACTTTAAGCAAGGTGAAAAGACAGCCTTCAGAATGGGAGAAAATAATAGCAAATGAAGCAACTGACAAATAACTAATCTCAAAAATATATAAGCAGCTCATGCAGCTCAATTCTAGCAAAATATACGACCAAATCAAAAAATGGGCCAAAGAACTAAACAGATGTTTGTCCAAAGAAGACATACAGATGGCTAGCAAACACATGAAAAGATGCTCAACATCACTCATTATCAGAGAAATGCAAATCAAAACCACAATGAGGTACCGTCTCACGGTGATCAGAATGGCTGCCATCAAAAAGTCTGCAAACAGTAAATGCTGGAGAGGGTGTAGAGAAAATAGAACACACTTACACTGTTGTTGGGAATGCAAATTAGTATAGCCACTATGGAGAACAGTGTGGAGATTCCTTAAAAAATTGGAAATAGAACTGCCATATGACCCAGCAATCTCACTACTGGGCATACACACCAAGAAAACAAGAATGAAAGACACGTGTACCCCATTGCAGCACTGTTTACAATAGCCAGGACATGGAAACAACCTAGATGTTCATCAGCAGGAAAATGGTTAAGAATGCTGTGGTACATATACACAATGAAATATTACTCAGCTACTAAAAAGAATACATTTGACCCAGTTCTAATGAGGTGGATGAAACTAGAGCCTATTATATAGAGTGAAATAAGTTAGAAAGAAAAAAAAATACAGTATATTGACACATATATATGGAGTTTAGAAAGATGGTCATGGTGACCCAGCAAAAGAGACATGGACATGAAGAACAGACTTTTGGACTCTGTGGGAAAAGGTGAGGGTGGGATGATTTGAGAGAATAGCATTGAAACCTGTATATTACCATATGTGAAATAGATGACCAGTCCAAGTTTGATGCATGAAACAGGGCACTCAAGGCTGGTGCACTGGGACAACCCTGAGGGATGGGATGGGGAGGGAGGTGGGAAAGGGGTTCAGGATGGGGGACACATGTGCTGATTCATGCCAATGTATGGCAAAAACCACTACAATATTGTAAAGTCATTAGCCTCCAATTAAAATAAACTAATTAATTAAAACAATATGATTGCCATCAGTAAAAAAAAAAATAAACTTGCAAGTTGTGTTGGAAGTTATATTTATTCTGCAGGGCAGGTGGAGCAGAGTTTAAAAGCACTGGTAATAAAGATATTTTTGAAAACATTAAAAAAAACTCAATTGTCATATCTGTCAGTTCACAGTTCTTTTAACTGGACTCTTTCATATGCACTGAACATGGACATGCTAGTATCATACTTCCCAAATTCCCTTCCTGGAAACTTTGGGATCTAAGTCCTCT
Source organism: Cephalophus harveyi (assembly GCA_006410635.1). NCBI lineage: Eukaryota > Metazoa > Chordata > Mammalia > Artiodactyla > Bovidae > Cephalophus > Cephalophus harveyi. Next base: position 10,878 of record SJYT01022353.1, read on the forward strand.
AAATGTTAATTAAGTTCAAATTCTTTTCACTCCTAAGCTACCACACCCCAGAACAGCAGAGTGTGTTAAGACATTATCACTACCTACAATCAAAGAAAAAGTTGACTATTCAATCTTTCAGACATTAGCAGCTATGCCTTGTAGTTCTTTGCCACAGATCTAATAATGGTTCTGTAAGCAAAGCAAAACACATAGTTACTCTATGAAGCATTTTCAATGATGTGACTGTACATTAAAACCCTTTCTTGTTTGGACTTTCCTGTGACTTGACCCTGGTTAGCTGTTTGGAAGCAGTAAGTGATGACAGGAAGTTCATGAGCAGAATAAATATCTTTACATGACAGCGCTTTTTTTTTTTTTTNCAAATTATTGTAATTGGTGTGGTTCAAGAGAAAACTTAATACTCTCCCTCAAAAAAGAAAGGATTACTTTAGGAGATGGAGCAGGAAATGGCAACCCACTCCAATATTCTTGCCTGGAGAATCCCATGGACAGAAGCACCTGGTCGGCTACAGTTCATGAGGTTGTAAGAGTCAGACACGACTTAGTAACTAAACCAACACCACTTTAGGAGAAGAATTTTTTATGAAAAGAATATTAATATGAGGTCAACCCCAATAGTCAGAGTCTTCCTAAAGAAAAAAGATTCCTACCAGTTCCATAATGTTCTCAATGTAAGTAAACATATGGTAAGACTTTGAAGTATAACCAAAAAAAGAGGAGAGGTTTCCTAGATTACATATATTATTCCTTAAAACATACAGAGGTTATCATTATTTGAATCTGACTCTTTTGCTGAGTCAGGAAGAACAATCATGTTGAAGGTCCATGATCAGACATGAGACCACAGTGTCTAATAAATAAACTGTTTGGGAGGAAAACCTGCCAGACTGTGGATGTACACATGTAGAAACGCAACTATAGACAGAGAACACTAGATGACAAACAAAAGGCACGGAGAACAGTAGAACAAAACCAGTGATATTAGGCAGGCAAGACAAGCAGGGACAGAGCAGAGAATATCTAAGGTCATGTGTCTGATACAACTGTGTGAACCCGGTGCTGTCTCTTCTACCTAAAATTGACTTACCACTATCCCATATGTGTGTTCACATTACTTATTTTCCATAAGGAACTAATTTTTATATCTCAAGTTAGAATTAAGAGTCTCAAATAAGCTTCTATGTAGACTTTTCTACAGCACTTTTCAAATACAATTATTTGTGGATTTAGCATGATTCCAATTAATTTTGCTGAATGAATATACAGTTAAGAGCTATGACTCCATTTCATTAACTTAATTACTTTTATATTTTCAATAAATCTATGGGTCTATGCTTGAATGTTGTATGAGTTGGCATTTTGGATTTATCTCACTGCCTTTGGTGGCTTAAAATCATAGCCCACTTACACCCTATAAATAATATTTTCTTTGTAGACATATTTATACTATACATTTGCTATACTTATTTTTACAAATGCATATTTTTATAAATTTAGATTATGCCCCACTTTACTGCACACTCACTTCCAGATATTGCAGTTTGAAAAGAGGGAGAGGATGCATGTATAATCTCTAAATAAAACACCATTTCCTTTAAGTATCCTTATGATATCTAATTGGCTTCCAAAGTGGCACTAGTGGTAAAGAACCCTCCTGCCAATGCAGGAGATCTAAGAGATGCAAGTTCTGTCCCTGGGTCGAGAAGTTCCCCTGGATGAGGGCATGGCAACCCACACCAGTATCTTGCCTGGAGAATCCCATGGACTCAAGAGTCTGGCAGGCTATCGTCCATAGAGTCACAAAGAGCTGGACGTGACTGAAGTGACTGAGCACGTACACATGCATGATATCTACTATTTGACACACAGTAATGTATAAAAATGAATGTATTTTGATAATTGGTAATGTTTCAGATAACCCCATTTCTTTTTTTTTTTTTTAATTTCAGAGTAGCCTCTTAAAGTATGCAAATTTCCTGATGTTACATATAAATTACAACGGGTTATTGTCACTCAATAGTTCAAGTTTACACAATTCAAAGTTCTGCTTAAGCATTTAAAATCTAAGGTGGTTTGTCTCCACAGTTCAGTTCAGTTCAGTCACTCAGTCGTGTCCGACTCTTTGTGACCCCATGAATCGCAGCACGCCAGGCCTCCTTGTTCATCACTAACTCCCGGAGCTCACTCAGACTCACGTCCATTGTAAGGCTCGGAGAACCGCACTCTGAAAAGGACACTCAGGGACAGCCTCTAGTGGACTGACAAATTTTATTATCTAATTGTGTAGTTTTATAATTCTCAGAGAATAGAGCATAAGGCTGACTTGCACGTAGCCATTCCAGATAAACATTAAAGCATTCAAGCATAAAATACAGTTCCCACAGAGATAGTGAAGGACACAGAAGTTTAGAGTTCTGCAGTCCATGGGGTTGCAAAGAGTCAGACACAATTTTGCACCTGAATGACAAGAAATCTTGAGGTATTAAACAGAGATAAAATTTCCTCATTTTATGAGGAAATTTTTTGTGATTTACTAGTAAAAACCATCCTTTGTCACATAGTCTTATGCCCCTCATGAATCCGACCAAATAAGGGAAGCAAGATAATGTTTCTTTGACCACATGTTTCCAACCACATTAAGGGCAGATAATACTGTTTCAAGCCTAATTCAGACACAGAGACAGAGAGAGGATTTTATGAATGATGTCTCTGCCCAATAAAACAATATATTCTGGCCTCTTTATTACCTAATAATCTATGTTTCACCAATAAAACAGATCAGAATGCCATACATGCAGTATCTTTTTTTTTTTGACAAGGATAATGCTCAAGTTCTGTAGTACATATGTGAAATGCATGGATTATGGATTACACTAAATTTACTCATGAAAGGCAGAGACTGGTCTCTATAGAAGGCTATGAAGCACTGTAAATGAACAAGAGTAAGGGGATACTTAAAAATAGCAGAGGTCCAGTCAGATGTTCTAAACTACCTGGAAGAAGTTATTATCTTTATGAAAATATAACACTAACAAAGCTGGAAAAGTTGAGATAATATGACTTCCCATTTGGGAAAATAAGTATAATTTAGTTATTTTATGCATGTCTACTGTGTTCACACATATTATTTTCACATAGTATCCTTATGATTAATACTGTAACTCTGAAAAATCACTATTCTTCTACATTAATATGTTAAGCAATATGAACAAAATAATGTGGTAAAATATCTGATAGATACAAAAATAAGCTACTACTTCAAACATTAATATTGGCTATCTCTGTTTAAAGAGGAGTGAATCAATTTT
>SJYT01022353.1:21678-62557 GCA_006410635.1 Cephalophus harveyi
AAAAAAAAAGAATGCTTCAGTCGCGCTGTGGAGAGGGAGGGATACTGCAAACAAATATTACTGGCGTGTGCTTGCAGTGTCTCATCCATGCTTGTCTTTCCCCTTCTCACAGTGCGCACTGCTCAGGCTCTAAGTTGCTCTGCCGGGGAACCATCTGAGGCCGGTCCTAGGCTTCATGCATCTCTCTGGTCTAAGCCGCTCAGGCTCGGCGCTAGGTAGCCTTCAGAGGCGCATATTTGGTTGGGCCTGCGTTTTGTGCCCTTCCCAGGTCCGAGTGGCTCAGGAGTTTGGGGAGCGCAATTGCTGCGACTGGTCGCCTTTCCCTGCTGCTCAGTTTTCTGGGTGTACCACTGGCGTTCCTTCTCAGGTGGGTGATGACTGTCCAGAAGCCCCAGAGGTCTTAGTTAGCAAAGAAACCTGCTTGCATTTTGGTAGGTAATGACTCTCTTGGGCTGTGATTGCCCCCTTCCAACCCTTAAGGCTCTGGCTGCCTGTCACCGGAGGGGGATGGTCTGCAGCCGGCTATTTCTGTTCCATCTTTTGTTCTGTGCATGGTCCTGGTGGTGTCTTATGTTTGAGCATTCCGCGTGGTAGCTATCCCACAGTCTGGATTGCTAGCCCAAGTTAGTTCGCTCTGGTCTCGTGCGGGCCCTCTGGTCACGCACAGGGCGTTCTGGCCCGATTATTTGCAGCCCACGCCTCTCTCGGCCCGATTCTTAAAAAGCACTGCAGTCTGCACTTCCCACGCCTCCCTGCCCAGCCCCCACTTGTTAGTGGCAGATGCAGGTGTCTGCGCTGCTTTTCCACTGGGGGAGTTACTGTTTGGCTCGTAATCTGTTGGTTTTAGTTATTTATTTTTCCTTCCTGTTATGTTGCCCTCTGTGCTTCCAGGGTTCGCTCCAGACTCGGCAGCAAGAATGTTTCCTGGTGTTTGGAAACCTCTCTTCTTACGAGTCTCTTCCTGGGACTGGACTCCCTTCCCGGGACAGAGCTCCCTCCCTACCTCCTTTGCCTCTTTTTTTGTCTTTTATATTTTTTCCTACCTGTTTTTGAAGCTGATGATCTGCTTTTCTGGGTGTCTGATGTTCTCTGCCAGCATTCAGAAGTTGTTTTGTGGAATTTACTCAGCGTTGAAATGTTCTTTTGATGAGTTTGTGAGGGAGAAAGTGGTCTCCCCGTCCTATTCCTCCGCCATCTTAGGACCGCCCCATCACTATTTCAAAATGTGCTTATGCATTATTCATGAAATTTGACTACTATAAGCAGTTTTTGTTGCTTAGTCACTCAGTAGTGTCCAACTCAGTTGTGTCCAACTTTTTGCAGCCCCATGCCCTATAAGATAGACAGATAAGATAACCCACCTTATCTGTCCATGGAATTTTCCAGGCAAGAATATTGGAGTGATTTGCCATTTCCAACTCCAGGGGAGCTTCCCAAACCAGGGATCAAACCTGGGTCTTTTAGGACTCCTGAATTGGCAGGGGGTATATGGAAAATGTGTTTATTACCCTACGTCTGTGAACATAGAACTTATCTCAAAAAATAAAATCTTTAATAAGCAATAATCCAATATGATTTATTTGCTGATGTAGAGCAGAGAAGGCACTTCAGTACTTCAGTACTCTTGCATGGAAAATGAGACTTCACTTTCACTTTTCACTTTCATGCCTGGAGAAGGAAATGGCAACCCACTCCACTGTCCTTGCCTGGAGAATCCCAGGGATGGAGGAGCCTGGTGGGCTGCTGTGTATGGGGTCCCACAGAGTCGGACACGACTGAAGTGACTTAGCAGTGGCAACAGCAGCTGATGTAGAGACTTCTACATGCAAATGCTGAGTATTTCTCCAAGGTATAATTCTTGGGGTCATGAACTATATTGAGGCAATGATTATAATCTGTTCTTTAGATCAGCCTCACTTAGAGATACCTTGGCACTCTAGTCCCTGCCTTTCACTCAGGAATCAGGGAAGGAAAAGTGCAGTCCGTGAGGTAAATGGTAAGCTCTGGTCACTACCTCCTTCCAACCTGGTCTTGGTCTCCACAGCTGACACAGTGTTTTAATTACTCAGAATACTTGGTGCCAAAGCCAGATCCACACTAACAGGCACTTTGGTTTATTTATTCTCCAGTGAAAATTTCTTTGAGCAACCAGTGGTTTCTTGGTAGGACCTACAGTGCTGAATCCTACCATGGAGCTACTAAAAATGGCTCCTACTAGCAGGCCTCAATTCCCCCAACATAATAAAAGTTTCTCTGAAGACACTGCATCAGCCACTGTGAATGGTGTCTGTCTCCAGGCCCTGCCCAGTCAATAGAAACTAAGACCTTTCCCTCACATGCCAACTCCCTGCTTTTACCTAGAATTTCTTCCTAAGATCACTCTTCTCCCCCTTCCTGTCACTCAGAGCATGGGCACAGTACCAGCTTCACATTCAAGGCTTTGTGTCCCTTTGAAGTTTCCATTTTTATGTATCAATACATGGCATCTAATGATACCTTTTCAGTGTGCAGTCAATTGTTTCCCAAATTTGAGTATCTTGCAAAAGACATTTAAATAAAGATGATCTGAATTTCAGCCTCAGCCTTGGTCTTCATCTGAAATCAATTATTAGTTTGGACTTCAGGATTTGCAAGTTGAATGTCTACACCACTGTCATCCTCTGTCTTTCAGGGATATGACTGCACTGGTTACTGCCATGTATTGATACAATCTCCATAATGGTGCCATAACAAATCAGTCACAAGACATAGATTTACTTTTAATATATACATATTTGCTCTCAAATATTAGTGAACATTTTAGGTGTGACATGGCTTCCCAGTGGCCCAGTAATAAAGACTCTGCCAGCCAGTGCAGGAGGCACAACAGACGTGGGCTCAATCCCTGGGTTGGGAAGACCCTCTGAAGCAGGAAATGGCAATTTGCTTCAGTATTATTGCTTGGAAAACTCCATGGACAGAGGATCCTGGCAGTCTACAGTCCCTGTGGTTGCAAAGAGTCAGACACAACTGAGCAAATGAGCACTGAGTTCTGGGCACTGGAGAAAATACCCCCTTACTGGTTTCATTTTTTTCCACTTTGGCTTTCTTTTTGATATGATACATTAAGGAGATAGACATTCTTATAATATCAGTAATTATAATATTAACTTCTTTTCTGAAATGTGAAAATTGACATGACAACCACAGCTACAACTGACAGTAAATCACCTCAAGAACAAATACAAATAAGATCACAAAGCAAAATGAAATCAATCAATATTTTCCTTCCCTCACTTCTTTCAACCTAGTTCAGTTCAGTCACTCAGTCGTGTCTGACTCTTTGCGACCCCATGAATCGCAGCACGCCAGGCCTCCTTGTCCATCACCAACTCCTGGAGTTCACTCAGACTCACGTCCATCGAGTCCGTGATGCCATCCAGCCATCTCATCCTCTGTCGTTCCCTTCTCCTCCTGCCCCCAATCCCTCCCATCATCAGTCTTTTCAAATGAGTCAACTCTTCACATGAGGTGGCCAAAGTACTGGAGTTTCAGCTTTAGCATCATTCCTCCAAAGAAATCCCAGGGCTGATCTCCTTCAGAATGGACTGGTTGAATCTCCTTGCAGTCCAAGGGACTCTCAAGAGTCTTCTCCAACACCACAGTTCAAAAGCATCAATTCTTCNTTTTTACTTTACAATACTGTATTGAGTTTTGAGACACTTTTTCTCTTTCTAATTATCATCCTTCAATGCATCAATAACAGTATCAACTCAGTCATCAAACATGTACTAAGAAGCTACTCATATCTAGAGTCAGCTGATAGGGAATGGAAAGATGTCCTCTACTTCTTCACAACCAAGTCGGAGAAGTAACATTCCTCTATGTAAGATCATTAATTACATAAAATTACACACAATTCTATGTGATAATACAAATGAATTTTAATGCCAAAAGTAGAAAGATCCCTGGAGAATAAATTGATTGGACTGTTCAAGTATGAGAAAGAAATGGAGCTAGGCTTTCAATATGTTAAGCTGAGGTTTCCAACAAGAGTCTCTGAAACCCAAGTATTCAGTAAGCTTATATTGGGTTTCCTTGAACAGAATAAATATTTTCATATCAATAAGTCAAATTGTCCCACTTACCTCAATAAATTTACACATCTAAATAAAACTTTAGGCTTCCTTGTAGTCTAGCTAAAATAATATTAGAAAGATTTAGAAATGTTATAATAGCTATAATCTCAAAATGGCTTTCCTGACTGCTTAGTTGGTAATAATCCACCTGCAATGCAGCAGACCCTGGTTTGATTCCTGGATCAGAAGATCCACTGGAGTAGGATAGGCTACCTACTCCATTATTCCTGGGCTTCCCTGTGGCTCAGCTGGTAAAGAATCTGCCTGCAATGCAGGAGACCTGGGTTCAATCCCTGGGTTGGGAAGAACCCCTGGAGATGGAAAGGCTACCTACCTACTCCAGTATTCTGGCCTGGAGAGTTCCATGGGTGGTATAGTACACGGGGTCTCAAAGAGCTGAATACGACTCAACAACTTTCACTCACTCCAAATGACAGTTCCAGTAATCTCTGAAGAGTATTTAAAAGGAGAATAAGTTAATGATTATTCAATTTCAGTGCATTAGGTTTCCAATAAGAGATGAAGACAAAAGGCAAGGAGCCCTTTGCTGTGAAGAGAGAAGCAGTTTGGAGAGAATGATTAAATATCATTAGAAGAAGAACAACATGCATTGCTTTAGGAAAAATATATCTTCTCTCCATAAAGACTGCACTCTCATTAAATCAGAAAGCTGTAAAAGAAAATCTGTGGGCAGATAATAGACCACTGTGAAAGCCAGTTCATGTAATTTTATTTTGTTTTGCTTTAAGTAACCAAAGAAAATATTTGGGGACATAAAGACTTAATGTATGCATTCAGTTCAGTTCAGTTCAGTCACTCAGTTGTGTCCGACTCTTTGCGACCCCATGAATCACAGCACGCCAGGCCTCCCTGTCCATCACCAACTCCCGGAATTCACTCAAACTCACATCCATCGAGTCAGTGATGCCATCTAGCCATCTCATCCTCTGTCATCCCCTTCTCCTCCTGCCCCCAATCCCTCCCAGCATCAGAGTCTTTTCCAATGAGTCAACTCTTTGCATGAGGTGGTCAATGTACTGGAGTTTCAGCTTTAGTGTTAGGTCCGCTTTATGACAGAATTCAGTCTTTATTTCCAAACATCCCTGGATCATCCCACCACTTCACCAACTTGGTTGTAAAGAGGCTAAGGACAATTTTCCACGCTCGATCTGTTGACTCTGAATAATAAAGAGGCTCTCAGTACATATCTGATGACTGACTTGTTGGTATCTCTGATGCCATGAAGGATTGGTGATTAATCAGAAAGAGGAAAAGTATTTGAAAACTCATATTAAAGTAAATCAATAGGTCATTCGACACTAATATGAAAAAGCACAGAAATACTAAGAAAGAATAAAGATGGTATCTCCCAAATTGAAGTAATAGAATGATACTAGTAGTACTAGTGGTAGAGGAAACTATTTTTGCTTCCTTCATCCTTAGATTTTTACTTTCACCTGTTGAAATTTTAACCAATTCAATTATATTTGCGGCCAAAATCTGTATTTTTTTTTTCTCCAGGTAAATAGACATGTGTCTATATCTTCTCTGCTCCTATATTACTATGTGGGTTTCCATACACATATGATTGAATAAAGCAATACCAGATTAAATATTTTTATTATCTAATCTTATCATTCAAACAAGCTTTCCCTTGTATTATTTCATCTGACTTCCATAATTTTTTGCAAGGCAACTGTGGCCATTTGTTTGTCCTTTTCTCGTTACAAAGTTTGACCTGTAATACAGAGTATTTTAACTAAGGCAGTTAGGGTATAACTAGACAAGGATGTACCTAGATAGTCTAGCACTCACCCACATTTCATATAAAATATCAAATCCCAGTCATCACATAGATTGCATCTTAAAAAAGAAATTCTGAGCCTCAGAGAAGGATGTCAAATTGATACCTTAAATTTCTGTCCTGACTCCAAAATCAAGTTAATTAAACTGCATATTGAGAGATGTGTATAAGAGACAGCATATTTACTTGATTATCTGAGTTAAAATTATATGTATTTTGATTAGCAACAGTGCATAATATTGTGTATATGTTTACTTATATTTTATCCATTTTGAATTATGTAAATCTTTTGTCAATAAAATGTTAATACATTTAAGCTATAAGCTTTTTTCAATTTTATACACTAAAATCTATCAAATTTACTCTCCTTTCCATTTTATTCTGTTACTTCAATTTGAGAGATTTCACCTTTATTCTGTCTCATAATATTTCTGTGCTTTTTTACTTAAATGTCAAATGACCTTTTAATTTGCTTTAATATGAGTTTTGAGACACTTTTTCTCTTTCCGATTAATTATCAGTCCTTCAATGCATCAATAACAGCATCAACTCAGTCATCAAACATGTACTAAGAAGCTACTCATATCTAGAGTCAGCTGATAGGGAATGGAAAGATGTCCTCTACCTCTTCACAACCAAGTTGGAGAAGTAACATTCCTCTACATAAGATCATTAATTACATAAAATTACACACAATTCTATATGATAATGCAAATTAATTTTAATGCCAAAAGTAGAAAGATCCTTGGAGAATAAATTGATTGGACTGTTCAAATATGAGAAAAAAATGGAGCTATGGCTTTTGATATGTTAAGCTGAGGTTTCCAACAAGAGTCTCTGAAACCCAAGTATTCAGTAAGCTTATACTGGGTTTCCTTGATTAGAATAAATATTTTCATATCAATAAGTCAAATTGTCCACTTACCTCTAATAAATTTACACATCTAAATAAAACTTTAGGTTTCCTTGTAGTCTAGCTAAAATAATATTAGAGAGATTTAGAAATGTTATAATTACTATAATCGCAAAATGGCTTCCCTGATTGCTTAGTTGGCAATAATCCACCTGCAATGCAGCAGACCCTGGTTTGATTCCTGCATCAGAAGACCCACTGGAGAAGGGACAGGCTACCCACTCCAGTACTCCTGGGCTTCTCTTGTGGCTCAGCTGGTAAAGAAACTGCCCGCAATGTGGGAGACCTGAGTTCGATCCCTGGGTTTGGAAGAACCCCTGGAGAAGGGAAAGGCTACCTACTGCAGTATTCTAGCCTGGAAAGTTCCATGGATTGTATAGTACATGGGGTCTCAAAGAGCTAAACACGACTCAGCAACTTTCACTCACTCCAAATAACAGTTTCAGTAATCTCTGGTGAGTATTTAAAAGGGGAATAAATTAATGATTATTCAATTTCAGTTCATTAGGTTTCCAATAGGAAATGAAGACAATAGGCAGGGGCCCTTTGCTGTGAGAAGAGGAGCAGTTTGGAGAGAATGATTAAATATCATTAGAAGAAGAACAGCATGCATTGCTTTAGGAAAGGTATATTTTCTCTCCATAAAGACTGCACTCTCATTAAATCAGAAAGCTGTAAAAGAAAATCTGTGGGTAGATAATACACCTCTGAAACCAGTTCATCTAATTTTATTTTGTTTTGCTTTAAGTAAGCAAAGAAAATATTTGGGAACATAAAGACTTAATCTATGCATTAGGTTGGATCAATACCCCCCTCAGAACTTCATGACAGAATTCAGTCTGTATTTACAATCATCCCTGAATCATCCCACCACTTCACTGACTTGTTGTGAAGAAGCTAAGGACACTTTTCCACGCTCTATCTGTTGACTCTGGATAACAAATAGTCTCTTAGTACATATCTGATGACTGACTTGTTGGTATCTCTGATGCCATGAAGGTTTGATGATTAATCAGAAAGAAGAAAAGTATCTGAAAACTCATATTTAAGTAAATTAATAGGTCATTTGACACTAATATGAAAAAGCACAGAAATACTATAAGAAAGAATAAAGATGGTATCTCCCAAATTGAAGTAATAGAATGCAATGGCACCCCACTCCAGTACTCTTGCCTGGAAAATCCCATGGATGGAGGAGCCTGGTGGGCTGCGGTCCATGGGGTCGCTAAGAGTCGGACATGACTGAGCGACTTTGCTTTCACTTTTCACTTTCATGCATTGGAGAAGGAAATGGCAACCCACTCCAGTGTTCTTGCCTGGAGAATCTCCAGGACAGGGGTGCCTGGTGGGCTTCAGTCTCTGGGGTCGCACAGAGTCAGACACGACTGAAGCAACGCAGCAGCAGCAGCAGCAGCAGTAGTACTAGTGGTAGAAGAAACTATTTTTGCTTCCTTCATCCTTAGATTTTTACTTTCACCTGTTGAAATTTTAACAAATTAAATGATATTTGGGGCCAAAGTCTGTAATTTTTTTTTTCTCCAGGTAAATAGACATGTGTCTATATCTTCTCTGCTCCTATATTACTATGTGGGTTTCCATACACATATGATTGAATAAAGCAATACCAGATTAAATATTTTTATTATCTAATCTTATCATTCAAACAAGCTTTCCCTTGTATTATTTCATCTGACTTCCATAATTTTTTGCAAGGCAACTGTGGCCATTTGTTTGTCCTTTTCTAGTTACAAAGTTTGACCTGTAATACAGAGTATTTTAACTAAGGCAGTTAGGGTATAACTAGACAAGGATGTACCTAGATAGTCTAGCACTCACCCACATTTCATATAAAATATCAAATCCCAGTCATCACATAGATTGCATCTTAAAAAAGAAATTCTGAGCCTCAGAGAAGGATGTCAAATTGATACCTTAAATTTCTGTCCTGACTCCAAAATCAAGTTAATTAAACTGCATATTGAGGCTAATATCAAAGCAGAAAACTAAATGAACCTAAATGGATTATAGAGAAGAGGAGAAAAGAAGCAGACTAATGAAGTTAGAGCAGGAGAGAGGAGAGCAAGTGAGCAGAAACCAAGGAAACCATAGTCAGGGATAGGATACAGAAAGACAGAGTGGGAAGGTGAGCAAAAATATTAGAGAGGGTAGTCTGAGCCAAAATTTCATCACAGTTCAGTCTCTTTCTTCCTGGTTGACCACATAGTCACTTTCCTCTAAACCAAAAAGGGAGTCTGATTATGAGCAAAGCGTTGTCAGGGGGCTTGAACATTCAACTGTGTAGAAAGCACAGTTCTATTTTATATTCCATCCTAGAAACATCAGCAATGACCTACACTTTCAACAAGAAGATCCCCAAGAGAGAAATTTCTAACAAGTTGGCCTCAATCCAGTTCATTGTACCCTCTCTGAGCAGAGATGCATTTAAGAGGAAATTGCAACCCACTCCAGTGTTCTTGCCTGGAGAATTCCAGGGACAGGAAAGACTGGTGGGCTGCCGTTTATGGGTTCACACATAGACGGACACGATTGAAGTGACTTAGCAGCAGCAGCAGTACAGCTATGTGCCAACTCCAAGGAAAGCCTAGGAACCCTAGATCAACATAACCCTTCATTGGTGTGAACACTCCCCAGGACCTCCATCATCCGTTAGAAGACACACTGACTAAAGAATCTAAGAGCTTGGTCTTTAGGAGGCAATTAGAAGAAAATAGTTCAGAGAAAATGAAAAAACTTACCTCTTATGAGCAAACAGGTGACTTCCAATAAAATATACTTTGCACATCTTCAACTTTAATTTACTTAAAAGTTAAATTATATGAAACCTGAATAAAACACACAAACTATACTTCATTAAGATTTATCTTGGGATTTATCACAAGAGGTCATGGGATGTAAGGAGTTTATGGAAAAAGGGAACTCTGCATGTGGCAATAACTCACAAGCACCTCCTCAGAAGCACTTGCTTAGACAGAACAAGGTCTCTTATTGAAGCTGAGAGGAGTCATGTGAAAAATGGGGCCAATTTCTTAATTTGCTTCTTGGAGACTTTGTGAAGAAAACTATTTCTGCAATCTGAATGATAAATGCCTCTTAAGTCAGCTCTTTTCCCACAATATAACTTTTGGAAAATCACGAGTTTAAGTGCTTTCTTTTTACTGCATTGGATATTTATAGTAACTCTTACAAAAGTCTATGAATGCCTAACACAGGACCTCAGCTTCAGGAGCTTCCAGGAAAGTATTTCTCCCAAATCAGTCCCAAAAGATGTGCAATGAGCTACCTAGCTCAGACAGTCCAAGAGCAAAAGCAAACCTGGGGGCCAATTAGTTACACTTCAGCATATGTGATTCAATGTGAGGAAATTCTCTTTCCTTCTCCATAAGGTTTCTTTAAGCCCATCTCTTCTAGAGGCATGAGGACATTTGAAACCCATGAAAGTCTCAGAGATGAAATATGTACTGTAAACTTGAGACCCAGCCTTTCCATTTACCTTTTATGTGAATTTAAGCAAATTTCTCAAACTTCTGAATTTCCTATGTTCCCTTTATAACAGGCAGTTATGGATCAGTGGTAAAGAATCTGTCTGCCAGTCCTGGAGATGTGAGTTCAATCTCTGCCTCCGGAGATCTCCTGGAGAAGGAAATGGCAACTCACTCCAATATTCTTTCCTGGGAATTCCGTGGACAGAGGAGTCTGGCAGACTCTGAAAAGTCACAAAAGAGTCAAACTTAAGGACTGAACAACAACAATGATCAATATTCATTTAATTTAACATTATTGATGTTCAAACCTTCCATTTCTAATCCTATTCATGTTTTTTAAATCTATTTATAGAGGGAGACAGGAAAGAAGTAAAAGAGAAAGAAACTTGAATACTTGTCTCATGTATTTTCTTTATCAAGACAGATGCTCTTCCTCTTAAAAGAAACAGAGCTAGATCTTTGCTTTTGAAGGGTTGTGAGCTATGAAAGGGTCTTCACTGGTAGCTCAGCTGGTAAAGAATCCACCTGTGATGCAGGAGACCCTAGTGCAATTCCTGAGTTGGGAAGACCCCCTGGAAAAGGGCTAGGCCAACCACTCCTCTACTCTTGGGCTTCCCTAGTGGTTCATATGGTATATAATCTGCCTATAATGTGGGAGATCTGGGTTCAGTCCCTGGGTTGGGAATATCCCCTGGAGGATAGTCATGGCAACTCACTTCAGTATTCTTGCCTAGGGAATCCTATGAACAGAAGAGCTTGGAGGGCTACAGTCCCTGGGGTTGCAAAGAGTCGGACATGACTGAGGGACTGAGCACAGCACAGCACAAGGTATTAAACACAGGCTAGATTATATCAAAAAGTTACTTTCCTACCTGGGAAATCATATTACAACCAGCACTGTGGTCTGAGAATTACCTATAAGGTCTGACATTGCCTGCTAGGTATCTTCAATAAATATGAAGTGAGAGGCCCAGGGTATGTATAGGTGAAAGCAGACAGCAACTGAAGTGAGAGAATGCCATGAATAGATTGCACCATGCTTTGCACTTTTGCTAAAGGGTCTAGTGGCAACCAGCAAGTCCAAGCAGCTCAGAGAAGCTTTGTAGGGAAAAATCACATTCCAACACATGGCCTTTTCTTTCTTTTTTTTTTTTTAAACAAATAGACTGAAAGAATCCTGAGGAATATTTTTATATATACACTTTATTTTACTTTACAATACCATATTATTTTTGCCATACATTGATGTGAATCCACCACGGGTGTATATGAGCTCCCAATTCTGAATCCCCCTCCTACCTCCCCCCCACATCATCTCTCTGGATCATCCCTCTGGATCATCCCTGTGCACCAGCCCCAAGCATCCTGTATCCTGTATTGAACATAGGCTGGTGCTTTGTTTCTTACATGATAGTATACATGTTTCAATGCTATTCTTCCAAATCATCCCACCCTCTCCCTCTCCCTCAGAGTCCAACAGTCCACTCTACACATCTGTGTCTCTTTTGCTGTCTCACATACAGGGTCATCATTACCATCTTTCTAAATTCCATATATATGTGTCAGTATACTGTATTGGTGTTTTTCTTTCTGGCTTATTTCACTCTGTACAATAGGCTCCAGTTTCATCCATCTCATTAGAACTGATTCAAATGAATTCTTTTTGATGGCTGAGTAATACTCCATTGTGTATATGTACCACAGCTTTCTTATCCATTCATCTGCTGATGGACATCTAGGTTGTTTCCATGTTCTGGCTATTATAAACAGTGCTGCAATGAACATTGGGGTACATGAGTCTTTTTCAATTCTGGTTTCCTTGGGGTGTATACCCAGCAGTGGGATTGCTGGGTCATAAGGCAGTTCTATTTGGAAACTCCACACTGTTCTCCATAGTGGCTGTACTAGTTTGCATTCCCACCAACAGTGTAAGAGGGTTCCCTTTTCTCCACACCCTCTCTAGCATTTATTGCTTGTAGACTTTTGGATCGCAGCCATTCTGACTGGTGTGAAATGGTACCTCATTGTGGTCTTGATTTGCATTTCTCTGATAATGAGTGATGTTGAGCATCTTTTCATGTGTTTGTTAGCCATCCGTATGTCTTCTTTGGAGAAATGTCTGTTTAGTTCTTTGGCCCATTTTTTGATTGGGTCGTTTATTTTTCTGGAATTGAGCTGCATGAGTTGCTTGTATATTTTTGAGATTAGTTGTTTGTCAGTTGCTTCATTTGCTATTGTTTTCTCCCATTCAGAAGGCTGTCTTTTATCCCTTTTCTCCACACCCTCTCCAGCATTTATTGCTTGTAGACTTTTGGATCGCAGCCATTCTGACTGGTGTGAAATGGTACCTCATTGTGGTCTTGATTTGCATTTCTCTGATAATGAGTGATGTTGAGCATCTTTTCATGTGTTTGTTAGCCATCCATATGTCTTCTTTGGAGAAATGTCTGTTTAGTTCTTTGGTCCATTTTTTGATTGGGTCGTTTATTTTTCTGGAATTGAGCTGCAGGAGTTGCTTGTATATTTTTGAGATTAGTTCTTTGTCAGTTGCTTCATTTGCTATTGTTTTCTCCCATTCAGAAGGCTGTCTTTTTACCTTGCTTATAGTTTCCTTTGTTGTGCAGAAGCTTTTAATTTTAATTAGATCCCATTTGTTTATTTTTGCTTTCATTTCCAGTATTCTGGGAGGTGGATCATAGAGGATTCTGCTGTGATTTATGTGGGAGAGTGTTTTACCTATGTTCTCCTCTAGGAGTTTTATAGTTTCTGATCTTACATTTAGATATTTAATAGATTTTTGATGTGTTCCTTAAAGTCTTGGGGCTTCCCTGGTGACTCAGATGGTAAAGAACCTGCCTGCAACACTAGACAACTGGGTTCCATTCCTGGGTCAGGAAGATCACCTGGAGAACAGAATGGCTATGCACTCCAGTATTCTTGCCCGGAGAATCCCATGGACAGAGGGGTTTGATGGTCTACAGTCCATGTGGTCACAAAAAGTCAGACACGACTGAGTGACTAACACTTTCACTTTCACTTTAAAGTCTTTGACCCTTAGTCCACCCATTAATTAAAAGGGAATATGAAAACCTACTTCTAAAAAGTTTCTCTAAATACCAAAATATGTAGCATGAAAAGAAAGAATCTCTGACTCAGAGAATATGCCAAAGAAATATATATATATATATATATAATTTTCTAATTATAAATGATTTTAAACATTTTCATTTCAGTGTTTTTGCAACTCCATGTGCCTGCTCTTTCAGTATTCTTGAGTATAATTTGGTTAAGATTTTACATATTCTTTTATTTTTTTATTTTTATTTTTTCAGTTCAATTCAGTTACTCATTCATGTCTGACTCTTTGAGACCCCATGGACTGCAGCATGCCAGGCCTCCCTGTCTATCAACAATTCCCAAAGTTAACTCAAACTTATGTCCATTGACTCAGTGATGCCATCCAACTATCTCATCCTCTGTCATCCCCTTCTCCTCCCACCTTCAATCATTCCCAGCATCAGGGTCTTTTCAAATGAGCCAGTTCTTTGCATCAACTGGCCAAAGTATTGGAGTTTGATCTTCAGCATCAGTCCTTCCTATGAATATTCAGGACTGATTTCCTTTAGGATGGACTGGCTGGATCTCCTTGAAGTCCAAAGGACTCTTCACCAACACCATAGTTCAAAAGCTTCAATTCTTCAGCACTGAGCTTTCTTTATAGTCCAAATCTCACATCCATACATGACTACTGGAAAAACAATAACCTTGACTAGATGGACCTTTGTTGGCAAAGTAACATCTCTGCTTTTTAATATGCTATCTAGGTTGGTCATAGCTTTTCTCCCAAGGAGTAAACGTCTTTTAATTTCATGGCTAAGGTCACCATCTGTAGTGATTTAGGAGCCCCCCAAAATAAAAGTCTGTCACTGTTTCCACTGTTTCCCCATCTATTTCCCATGAAGTGATGGGAAAAGATGCCATGATCTTAGTTTTCTGAATGTTGAGCTTTAAGCCAACTTCTTCACTCTCCTCTTTCACTTTCATCCAGAGGCTCTTTAGTTCTTCACTTTCTGCCATAAGGGTGGTGCCGTCTTTATATCTGAGGTTGTTGATATTTCTCCTGGCAATCTTGATTCCATCTTGTGCTTCATCCAGCACAACATTTCTCATGATATACTCTGCATATAAGTTAAATAAGCAGGGTGACAATATACAGCCTTGACGTACTCCTTTTCCTATTTGGAACTAGTCTGTTGTTCCATGCCCAGTTCTAACTGTTGCTTCTTGACCTGCATACAGATTTCTCAAAATGCAAGTCAGGTGGTCTAGTATTCCCATCTCTTTCAGAATTTTCCACAGTTTATTATGATCCACACAGTCAAAGGCTTTGGCATAGTCAGTAAAGCAGAAATAGATGTTTTTCTGGAACTCTCTCAATTTTTCGATGATCCAGTGGACGTTGACAATTTGATCTCTGGTTCCTCTGCCTTTTCTAAATTGAGCTTGAACATCTGGAAGTTCACGGTTCAGGTATTGTTGAAGCCTGCCTTGGAGAATTTTAAGCATTACTTTACTAGTGTGTGTGATGAGTGCAGTTGTGCAGTAGTTTGAGCATTCTTTGGCATTGCCTTTCTTAGGGATTGGAATGAAAGCTGACCTTTTCAGTCCTGTGGCCACTGCTGAGTTTTCCACATTTGTGGGCATATTGAGTGCAGTACTTTCACAGTATCATCTTTTAGGATCTGAAATAGCTCAACTGGAATTCCATCACCTCCACTAGCTTTGTTCACAGTGATGCTTCCTAAGGCCCACTTGACTTCACATTCCAAAATGTCTGGCTCTAGGTGAGTGATCACACCATCGTGATTATCTGGGTCATGAAGATGTTTTTTAATGGAGTATAATTGCTTTACAACTTTGTGTTAGTTTATGCTGTACAATAAAGTGAATCAGCTATGTCTAGACATAGCTAGACTAGTCTTTTTAACTGTACATTTCATCACTCTGCTGGGATTCTAGTTGTTTCCTTAATTCTCTGAAGTGACTATATTTCATAGTGTTTAAGTAATTCAGAATGTGTTTTTAAAATGTTTATGTTCCTATTACCATTTTCATTAGTAAAGGAGAGTTAAATAACTGTCTCTTATACACATCTTCCAAAAGACTCTTCTATACATCTGTGTCTCTTATGCTGTCTCGCATACAGGGTTATCATTACCATTTTTCTAAATTCCATATATATGTGTTAGTATAATGTATTGGTGTTTTCCTTTCTGGCTATGGGGGCAGGAGGAGAAGGGGCGACCGAGGATGAGATGGCTGGATGGCATCGCCGACTCGATGGACGTGAGTTTGAGTGAACTCCGGGAGTTGGTGATGGACAGGGAGGCCTGGAGTGCTGCGATTCATGGGGTTGCAAAGAGTTGGACATGACTGAGTGACTGAACTGAACTGAAAAAAAAGAAAACCGAATACTTGTTTATGCTAATAATGGAAATGCAAATTGATCCTTTTTTTCCTATAGTCATCAAGGGTTTACAATAATGTGACTCATTAGTAGTAACAAGGGACTAAAGGGGTACAGTTTATTATTTTAGTAAATAGACACTCTCTAACTATTGGTGGAATGGAAAAACATTTTGAAGAAAAAAAAAAATAACTGGAAACAGCATGTAAAAACAGAGATGCTATATACTTTAGCAATTTCATTTTTTGGAAATCTATTCACATTCATTAAACATTTTAAAGGGTAAAAATGAAAAAAAATGTTAAAAATAGAGAGCTATTTGATGATATATGACCATAAAATACATCTAAACAGTTTGTAAAATATAATAAGGAAAAATCCTCTAAAGTACTAACACAAATATTATTCAGGGTAGTAACATTACAGATGATTTTTTTATTTTCCAAGTTTCCTATAAGAGATGTGTATAAGAGACAGTACTTATACTTTAAATAATAAAGTTTTTTCTATATATATTATCTATATAACAGGAACTGATGAAATCTAATATATGATGTCAAATTTTAATTATCAGAACACATCTTTAAGTGCATTACCTATAATATTTTGTCAAAATACTGAGAAAACCCTGTAATGAATAGAAACAAAACAATATTAAAATAACATAAGAAACATTATCTAGGTATTTCTTTATCTGAAAGTTTCTAGAAATTTTCAACTTAACGAAGTGACTGGCTTTGCATAGCACTGAGTTGAAACAATTTAAATAAATTTAAGTAAATCTAAAGGAAAGGGGCATTGGAGCATCAACTGTTATTCATACTGAAAATCTGACTGTATTATTTTCTGGCACTTGGTCATTGCAGAACATTAAAAATATAAATCATTGCCTGTTACCTAATAATCAGCCCTTTGGTGTGATAGTCATGAATAGTGGTTTGTTCTTGAGGTTAGGAGATCTATTGTACAGGATTATAACAGGGTTTGCATTTCAGAGCTTGGGTGAATTAGAATATAAACTATATTCCCTGAAATCCTCTCAATGTAAATATTTAAATAGAAGAGACCTGTGTACCAACAACTGCACTGCAGAAATCTTAACTGTGCTCAATGTTTGACATACCAATTGGTCCTAAATGAAATGTCCTGTAGAAGCAAAATGATCACTGCCAAGGCCTAACCAGCACTGCTGTTCTGTCACTTAAGACATTATTCTTGAGAGTTACAAATGATCAGTACTAGAATCTGTATTTTTAACAAGCTGGTATCTACATACCCACCACAATCTAGGAACTACTGTTTTCTAAGAAGCTTGCAAAGTATCAGGTTATATTGGGAACTACTGAAAGAATAAAATGTGATGCCTGCTTTCCACTGATTTTCAGCCTCTTTTGGGGACAAGACATGTGCACAAGATAGTGTTGGTGAGAGGGCCTTGTAAAGTATCGTATTAGAGGATTTCTATTTGAGATTCTATAATTTAGCAATCACTTCAACTGGAATTGCCAGGGGGTTCAGGAGATAATGGAGAAAAGGGTAAAGAAAATTCCAAATGGAGCAACCTATATACTCAGAGTGCAAAATAAGAGGGGGCCAAGACTTGAATAGATTGAATTGACTGATTATAATGCTTATATTAGCAGAAGAGCTTAAATAGTAGTATGTATTTGTATTGTGGAGGATTTTTAAGAGACTCTAATGATGTCACTGATTATTCATCCATCTATCTATCTAACCCAAAGGTTGGCAAACTTTTTCTGTAAATATCTCAGGCTTTTAGAGTCTATTATGGTAACTATTGCATATACTTTCTTATAATATATGTATGCATATTTTTTTTTCAGTTCTTAAAACATATAATATAGTTTAGCTCAAAGATTGTAATAAAAGCAGGCCAAGGGCTAAATTGTAGTTTGCTGACCCCTGGTCTTATTTCTGCAGATTTGACTTCTTCTACAAAGGTTTAAGGATAACTTGTAAGAATATATATATATATATATAAACAAAGAGTAAAGAACTAGAAAATGAATGATATATCAGAACCAAGTCAATGCCTAGTAAAGAAACGCTAAAGGTAATATCAAAGTATACTAAAGTCAATAGAGTAGTTAAGATACTTGAGCTTAAGAATTTGGTTCCATTCTCTTAAAAGTCCTCAAAAGGCAGGGTTCAGTATAGATCTTATCATTATTGAAATTATAAAACAGACCGTCTCTCTTCTTAGCATTCTTTCCCAAAACAGTTTCTCACAAAGGACGTTATTCTCTTCAATAGCTTCTGTAAACCAAATTGAATATGGCTGTTTTGAAATAATCTCTTCATAAAAGCTGAGAACATAACTATGAATTACCAAAAAGTCAATTCTAAAGGCTGTTAGAAACTGTCACCCAAATAAATGGTTTTCTATAGTGCCAAACCTATTCAAGAAGAAAACATAAAATACCTTGGAATTAGATGCTTTTCAAGATGCCAACAAAGGTCCATCTAGTCAAAGCTATGGTTTTTCCAGAGGTCATGTATGGATGTGAGAGTTGGACTATAAAGAAAGCTGAGCATCAAAGAATTAATGCTTTTGAGCTGTGGTGTTGGAAAAGACACTTGAGAGTCCCTTGAACTGCAAGGAGATCCAACTAGTCCATCCTAAAGGAAATCAGTCCTGATTATTAATTAGAAGGACTGATGCTGAAACTCCAATATTTTGGCCACCTGATGTGAAGAACTGACTCATGTGAAAAGACCCTGATACTGGGAAAGATTGAAAGTGGGAGGAGAAGGGGGCGGCAGAGGATGAGATGGTTGGTTGGCATCACCGACGCAATAGACATGAGTTTGAGTAAGCTCTGGGAGTTGGTGATGGACAGGGAGGCCTGGTGCCCTGCAGTCCATGGGGTCACAAAGAGTCGGATACAACTGAGTGACTGAACTGAACAGTTACACATATATTTCCCACTTCAAATTACAGGAAACTTTAAATCATTTGTTTTTATCAAATTATATAAGAAGCACTTATTTCTTATAGGAAACTTGGAAAATAAAAAAATCATCTGTAATGTTACTACCCTGAATAATATTTGTGTTAGTACTTTAGAGGATTTTTCCTTATTATATTTTACAAACTGTTTAGATGTATTTTATGGTCATATATCATCAAATAGCTCTCTATTTTTAACATTTTTTTTCATTTTTACCCTTTAAAATGTTTAATGAATGTGAATAGATTTCCAAAAAATGAAATTGCTAAAGTATATAGCATCTCTGTTTTTACATGCTGTTTCCAGTTTTTTTTTTTTTTCTTCAAAATGTTTTTCCATTCCACCAATAGTTAGAGAGTGTCTATTTACTAAAATAATAAACTGTACCCCTTTAGTCCCTTGTTACTACTAATGAGTCACATTATTGTAAACCCTTGATGACTATAGGAAAAAAAGGATCAATTTGCATTTCCATTATTAGCATAAACAAGTATTCGGTTTTCTTTTTTTTCAGTTCAGTTCAGTCACTCAGTCATGTCCAACTCTTTGCAACCCCATGAATCGCAGCACTCCAGGCCTCCCTGTCCATCACCAACTCCCGGAGTTCACTCAAACTCACGTCCATCGAGTCGGCGATGCCATCCAGCCATCTCATCCTCGGTCGCCCCTTCTCCTCCTGCCCCCAATCCCTCCCAGCATCAGAGTCTTTTCCAATGAGTCAACTCTTCGCATGAGGTGGCCAAAGTACTGGAGTTTCAGCTTTAGGATCATTCCTTTCAAAGAACACCCAGGACTGATCTCCTTTTTTTTTTAAGTGTATGTAATTCTCTCATTATATTTTGCAAACATAGTATTTTTATCAGTATTTATAAGATCTTTCTAATGTCTTTTTACCCTCTGCCATATTTCTTTGTAATATTTCTCTAATGGATGATTTGCTTTTCAATTTATTTTGTTTTGACTTACAGAAAGTTGTAACATTAGTACAGTCAGATCACTTTCCTTAAGATTTCATCTACTAACTTTTTCATAAATGAAGGTATTCTCTAGTAAGAAATCAGACTTATATGGTCGGTCTTGCCCTTTATCCATGCCACATCTTTCATGGTTTGAACATTTATAATTATCTTTTCAATCCATCTGAGGTTTGGTATCATTTTTTTTTTTCTCTTTTAGCATGATATTCTATGAAGAACTAAATGGATATTTTGTTTCATTATAGGTAAACAACTGTCAGTTTAGTTAAAAACCCTCCTTTTTTCATTGATTTGTGATTTCTTAAATAATTGGGCCTCCCAGGTGGTGCTAATAGTAAAGAACCCCCCTGCCAATGCAGGAGACATGAGAGAGCCAGGTTCCATAGCTGAGTCGGGAAGATCACCTGGGGGAGGGCGCAGCAACCCACTCCAATATTCTTGCCTGGAGAATCCCATGGACAGAGGAGCCTGGCCGGCTGCAGTTCATAGCGTCTCACATAGTTGGACATGACTGAAATGACTTAGCACAGGCCATAAATAACTACATACTACATTTCCAATATGCTTGAATCCTAGTTTGTCATTAGGATTAAATGGCCTGCTTTTATGTGTGTTTCTCAGCTTTATACTCAGTGGATCAGCTTCCCACAGTCTAGCTAACAGTGTTTATTCTTAAGTCTTGCAGATTTTCATTTTCTTATCTTTCTTTTTAGGTGTTGGAATGGGCAATTTGAAAAGGCAGTGTCAGAAACAACTACCTAGATAAACAACCAAAAAAAAAAAAAAAAACTCAGCAACAACATTCTGTGTCCTTCAAAAGCAGGCCATTCCCAGTGTGTGATAGTGACTCTACATGACTATATAGAAATAGACTTATCTTCTTAATTGCTGTGGAATGGGAGCATAAAAAGTCAACTGAAAGTAGATTCAAGGCATTAAAATGATTTGTTTGTTTTAAGGCAGTTCAGAAAAGAGTGCTGTGTTGTGTCACTTGAAATTATTGTCTGATATATGATGATCATTCTTACTGAGCTTATCTTTTGCAGTGTATTAAAATTCAGCTTCCACTCAGGCAGCTAATGATAAGGGTTCTATCTGGAACTCGTTTAGCATAGAAAGGGTTTTTATTCACCGATTCAAAGGCCCTAGAATAATCATTGAAATGTGATTATTTCAACAAATGTGAGTAATCAACAAAATGCTATTCTTTTTGTCTTATTTATAATTTTGATCCCATGAAGTATCTTTCTTTTATTTTTTAATTGAAATATAGTTGACTTACATTTTATATTAGTTTCAGGTATAGAACATTGTGATTCAGCATTTAAATGGAATACAAATTGATCACTATGATAAGTCTAGTAACTATCTGTCACTATAAAAAGTTATTGCAATATTATTGACTGTATTTTCTATGCTGGACATTACAACCCTGCAGCTTATTTGTTTTATAACTGGATGTTTATACCTCTTAATCTCTTGTACTTATTTCATCCCACCCCCTACTTTCCTTCTCTCTGGTGACCACCAGTTTGTTCTCTGTGTCTATGAGTCTGTTTCATTTGTCTGCTTTGTTTTTTTGATTGCATTCATAAATGAAATTGTATGGTATTTGTCTTTCTCTGTCTGACTTATTTCATTTAGCATAATATACTTTAGGTCCACCCATGTTGTAATTGGCAAAATTTCATTCTTTCTTGTGGCTGGGTAATATTTATATCACATCTTTATTCATTCATTTATCCTTGGGTACTTAAGTTGCTTCCATTAGCTATTGTAAATAATGCTACAGTGAACATAGAAGTACATATATCTTTTCAGTTAGTATTTTTTTTTTTGCTTTCTTCAGAAAAATACCCAGAAGTAGAATTGATGGATCATATGATAGTTCTATTTTAAAATTTTTGACAAATTTCCATCTGTTTTCCATAGTGGCTCACCAATTTAAATTCTCACTTACAGTCCACAAGAGTTCTCCTTTCTCCATATCCTCACCAACACTTGTAATTTTTTTTTAATTTTTGATAATAGCCACTCTGACAGCTGTGACATGATATCTCATTGTGGTTTTCATTTGCATTTCCCTGATGATTAGTGATGCTGAGCATCTTTTCATGTGTCTGTTGGCCATTTCTGTATCTTCCTTGGAAAAATGTCTGTTCAGATCCTGTACCATTTTTAATTGAATTGTTTGTTTTTTGATATTGAGTTGAATGAGTTCTTCATATTTTTGAACATGAATCCCTTATTAGATATATCATTTAGAAGTATCTCCTCCATTCAGTGGGTTGCCTTTTTATTGTGTTGACGATTTCCCTTGCTGTGCAGAAGCTTTTTTGTTTGATGTCGTCTCATTTGTTTATTTTTGCTTTTGTTGCCCTTGCCTGTGGAGACAGATCCAAAAATATACTGCTGAGACTGATATCAAAGGGCATACTGCCTGTGTTTGCTTCCACAGGCTTGTTGTTTTAGGCCTTACATTTAATTCTTTAATTCATTTTAAGTTAATTTTTGTATGTTATGTGAGAAAGGGGTCCAGTCTGATTCTTTTGCATGTAGCTGTCCAGTTTTCCCAACACCCTTTTTGGAAAAACTGCCTTTTCAGTCTCTTCAAAAAAGAGAGAGAAAGAGAGCTCTCTGGTGTCTCTTCTTATAAGGACACTAATTCTGTCAGATCAAGGCCCCACTCTTATGATTTCACTTAAATTCCATCAAATCTTGCCAGAATCTATCTCAAAATATAGTCACATTGGGACTTTGGGGTTCACTGTATGAGTTTTGGGGAAATACAAACATTCAGTTCATTGAAAAAGGGGAAAGGCAAATTCACCTAAAGGGTAGGAGAAACCCAAGACTTTGTAAGACTATATCATAAGCTTAAATAAGGCCTCCCACAATGATTTTGGTGAAATGAAAATAGATTGGATACAAGTATAGATTTCATAAGTGTCTGCCATGTCCTGCATGTTACATTTTACTGAGCTCAGGCTAGGAGAATCACAGAAGATGTAATTATACAAATGAATACATAGAATAACTAAGGGTCAACAACTTACAGGGGAGCCTGGTGGGCTACAGTGCATAGGGTCAAAGTGTCAGATATGACTGAAGTGACTTAGCACTCAGGCACACACAACAACTTACTAAATTATAGCCAGATCCCTAAATTGATGCTGGTACCTTGCCTGGAAAAATATAAAAGCACTGAGCCAAAGCACATCCATCTTCTCAGAGAGCTGAATTAGAACAAGAAGAAATAAAGGCCCTTGCATGATCCTGGAATCTTGTGCTCTGTTAAATTGATGGAGAACTGAGTGATTGGTTCTCCCTTTCCTGTACCTATTCCCAATGGATGAGGAGAAATGCAAGTTTTATGACTGAACATCATAAAAGTATGATAATGGTGGGATCTATTTCCTGAAACCATGTCTGTACAGATATATAATTTTGAAATAAAGAAGAAAGATTAGCATGTCAATATCTTTTAATTTGGGTCATATCCAGACATAATTCAGGATAATTTTAGTCAGTGCTGGAATGACTCTAGAATGCCCATGTCTAGAATAAGATTATGGTCAACCTACTGAAGCCGTTCTTAAGCTTTTCACATGTTACAGTCACCTGAGGAACTGTTAGAAACACCCAGTGCCTGCCCTCACTCCAGCCCAAAGCAAATAAATCAGAGTCTCTGGGGAAAGGACCTGGCATTTTAAAAAGCTCCCAGAGAACCACTAGCCTAATGTTGACCAAAGATAGCAGCAGCCAGTTAAATTTCTTGGTCTAAAATTAGAAGGCTCAGCCTGTATAGACCAAGTATCCTTATTAGCCAATACTTGGGTGTAGAAATTTCACATAAAGATGGCAAAGCTCACTGCAGAGTCATCACAACCAATCACTAGTCAAATGAAGCCCAACATTGTTTAATGGCAACTGAAGATCTAAGCCCACAGTTGGGAAGGGGCTTGCTGCTGCTGCTGCTGCTAAGTCGCTTCAGTCGTGTCCAACCCTGTGCGACCCCATAGACGGCAGCCCACCAGGCTCCCCCGTCCCTGGGATTCTCTAGGCAAGAACACTGGAGTGGGTTGCCATTGCCTTCTCCAATGCATGAGAGTGAAAAGTGAAAGTGAAGTTGCTCAGTCGTGCCCGACTTTAGCGACCCCATGGACTGCAGCCCACCAGGCTCCTCCATCCATGGGATTTTCCCGGCAAGAGTACTGGAGTGGGGTGCCGTTGCCTTCTCCAGGGAAGGGGCTTAGGGAAGTGTTATTTTCTGGGACCAAATAGTGATTAAGGACACTAAATGTGGCTTTCTGTTTGTAAACACTACTGAGGACACAAATCTTACCAAGTCCTCTTTGAAAAGCTAATTGGTGGATTTAATCATAAGCAGCATGCAAGAAGGAAATTTGTTGCAATTTAGAACCTTAAGAATCAAGCTTCCCTTCAGGGGCTCAAGTCTGTATAAAAGGAAGTTCTATTTTCTCTTGGGCAGATGGACAGTGGTGAAGAGGATCACATCTCAGGCTGTGTTTCAGTACATTGCTACATACAGAGGAAGCTTTGTTGTTACTGTTTGAAGTGGATGACTTATTTTCCTGATTCCAAGCATTCTGAGATTTGCCTATGATTTCTGTGACCCTTTAGGAATGACTGCCATAATCAGCTTCTGTTCAATAATAAGGTAGCATAGCAGGATGCTGAAGAGTTCAGGGTTTGTTTGCTTGTTTGCTTTTGCCAGTAAGCAAGTGGAGCCATTAAATCCCTCTGAGCAAGTAAGTTATATGCACACAGTAGCATATAAGGAATGGAGAAGGAAATGGCAACCCACTCCAGTATTCATGCCTGGAAAATTCCATGGACAGAGAAACCTGGCAGGTTACAGGCCATGGGGTTGCAAAGAGTTTGGCCACGACTGACCACATCAGCATCTAAGGAAACTTGCCTCTATACCAAGATGCACTTGAAGAAGGAGAAAGAATAAAAGAATAAGTAAAGCAATCAGCTAGAAAACCTGATAATAACTGTTCTGAGGGAGTACGGACTTAAACTTTAAACACACGAATGTACACAGTGGAGGATCCAGGATATTTTTTGTAATATAAATGTAACAGGCTGGTAAATTGAAAAGTTTTTTTTGTGACGTACAGATGACATACACAATACAGATGACATCGCAAAATGGATACAAGGCCAAAAATGAAAAATTGTGAGAGGAGGGTACAGTCACTGCTTATGCTATTCTTAAATGCATACTCACATAGAAGATATTATAGGAGCATGTTGGAAGTTAGAGATAGTTTGGAGATTTATTTGGATAGAGCTGTTGGGCCATAAGTCCTTCTCCTGAAGCAGCCCGGCAACCCTACTCCCACCAAGAGGAGCTGAGGAAGTTTCAGCCTTCACCTCAGCCAAGAGAGAAGGGAAGGAAGAAAGGAAGGAAGGAGGGAAGGAAGCCTAATTAGAAAATGCAATGCTTATCAATAGTCCCTGCAGGTTGGAATATACAGAGGCCTAGTGGCTGTGCCACATGAGTGACTATTTATAGATGACTGAAGGAGAAATTGATGTGAATTCTCAGAGTTTATAGGGCAAATTATACATGTGTCCTATGGAGCAGCTATAAGCTGACAGAAGATCTGAGTCATCTGAGGTCCCATTCTAAAGGCCAACAATAGGAGCACAAACCTCACTTGAGAGAATTCTCCAGAGAATCTGGAAGTACCACTAGATTCTAGCAATTGGAGAAGAAGATAGCAACCAGCGAGAGTAGATATGAACTCGATGACAGGAAGATCCATGAAATCCATGTGTTTGGACAAAGGAGGATAAGTGTCATGGTTTCCACAGATCCATGAAAGTTGCACACATGGGACCAGAAACCAGTTCAGTTCATTTCAGTCGCTCAGTCGTGTCCGACTCTTTACAACCCCATGGACTGCAGCACAAAAGGCCTCCCTGTCCATCACAAACTCCCAGAGTTTTCTTATGTCCACTGAGTCGGTGATGCCATCCAACCATCTCATCCTCTCTCATTCCCTTCTCATCTTGCCTTCAATCTTTCCCAGCATCAGGGTCTTTTCTAGTGAGTCAGTTCTTTGCACAGTGGCCAAAGTATTGGAGCTTCAGCTTTAGCATCAGTCCTTTCAATGAATATTCAGGACTGATTTCCTTTAGGATGGACTGATTGGATCTCCTTGCAGTTCAAAGGACTCTCAAGAGTCTTCTCCAACACCACAGTTCAAAAGCATCAATTCTTCAGCACTCACAACCATACATGACCACTGGAAAAACCATAGCTTTGACTAGATGGACCTTTGTTGGCAATATTTCTGCTTTTTAATATGCTGTCTAGTTGGTCATAGCTTTTCTTCCAAGGAGCAAGCGTCGTTTAATTTCATGGCTGCAGTCACCATCTGCAGTGATTGTGGAGCCCAAGATGATAAAGTCCCTCACTGTTTCCATTGTTTCCCCATCTATTTTCCATGAAGTGATGGAAGCAGATGCCATGATCTTCCTTTTTGAATGTTGAGTTTTAACCAAACTTTTTCACTCTCCTCTTTCATTTTTATCAAACTCTTAGGCAGTGGTGGGGCTGGTATGGGTAAGATGGCCAGTATAAATGCAACTATAATAGTCCAGGCAATAGCTGGCATAGTGGTGGAGGAGTGGGGAAGTGTTGTTAACTGTCTTCAATTTTGATTCAGCAAGCAGTCCTCAGACAGCCTCAGGCTGCATTTCCTTTGGTCACGTTTGTACAATTTATTTTTAAAAAAATATCTGTGAAAAAAAGTGTGCTCTCTGTGCCCAAGGAGTCTTCGTTCCAAGGATCCCACTGTTGTGAAATATGAAATCCTTAAGGTCGTTGCTGTTTAAACTATTCCTTGACCATCCCTTGTAGCTTATCTTTGCACTCGCACCTATCAATAGAGTCCTCTGTCACTGAATGCTACTTTATATGATTTATGTTATTTCCTTTATATTTCTTATCAAAAGTTGTGATTGTACATTTATTTATGTGTTTATGTGATCATTGTTCATTTCTTTCACTAGAGGTTCAGCCCTCAGAAGGCAGGATCTATTTGTGTTTTGTTCATTTTTGCATACTGAGTGCCTAGTCTACAACTTACACAGAATAGTTGCTCAAAAATATATTTTTAATTGATGAATAAAGTAATATCACCTTATATTTTCATTCTAAGGTTTCCCAGTCATCTTTTTCTTGTCTCTATATCAAAAAGGTAAGGAAAATATCTGATTTCTATTTTAAAAATTCCTTTAAGGAAAAAGAGAACATCTTGCCCTGCCCCCAGTAATTTCCAACTATATTAATTATATATTTGTGGTGGGCAGAATGAAAGCCACTCAGACATGTCCATACCCTATTCCTCAGAACTTTGAATATGTTACATTGTATGAGGAATGTGATAGGGAAAGGAGAATTAATGGAAAAAGGGGACATAAGGTAGCAGATGGAATTAAGGTTGATAATTACACTGACCTTACAGTGAGGAGATTCTCTTAGATTATCCAAGTGAGCACAGTAGAAAGGCTTGAACTCTAAAAGGGAAAGAGAGAACCCTACAGGAGTTCAGAGAACTGTGACTGAGAAGGAGGATCTGCTGTTGACTTTGAAAAGGGAGAAAATGCACCATGAACTAAGAAATGTGGATACCTTTAGGATCTGGGACTATCTCAATTTAGAGCCTGCAAGAAAATGGGGACCTGAATGCTACAACTGCAAGAAACTTAATTCTGCCAACAACTCATGGAAGCAGGAAATAAATTCTTCCCTAAACTCCCAAGGAACACAGAGATATGGACACTGATTTTAGTCTTGTGGGAAACATGCTGGGCTTCTGACCTAGAGAACTCTAAAATAGATTCATGTTATTTTGCACAACTAAATGAGTCATAATTTGTTATACCAGCAATCAACTTAATAGAATTTCTTGGGCTGGTATTCATTTAGCTGCCTTTCTTGTTAGTTTTTTTTTAAACTTCATTTATTTTTATTATAATTGTTTTGTAACATAATAGCTGATATTATTGGAATGTATTTTTACTTTGAATATTTTCCTTATATTCTTATACGAACACTAATATTCTTAAAACCTGGAGTAACATTGATAGAAAAATTTAAAGAATGTTCTAGATAGTTTTAAATCTTAATTATGCCATTTGTTTACTAACAAGTCATTTTATAACACCTCCTCTTGTCTTCTTGGTGTTTTTTCTGTTGTCTTATTGTAATGGCTTTATTTTATATTTTCAGTCCTACAATTATTACTCAGAGCTATAAGTTTTGATTTGAGGAAATGAGGAAAGTTGAAAGGCAACTTGAATCTGTTCAACACTATAGATACTCCAAGGATTACTAGCAGGTTTAAGAGAAAAGAAGTAAACAGTCTTGATAAAAATGAGAATAAGGATAACCCATGAATTTCATTTTATGTCACTTCTTATTTTTATAAGGTTTTAAGTGCACTGTGGAATTTTAGGAATGGTCAGAGACAGCTAACATTCTCCTGAGAGACATAGACTAGTACTTCTTTCTTCTGTGTACCAGTCGGAACTAGGGAGCTTGAAGCATATTCAAATAATTATATTTCTTTGGGAGGAAGTCTGGCTGTGTACTTCTGCTGCAGGGTTACAGAAGCTGGAGAAATAAGTTAGCTTTTCAGAAACAGACATTTTGTATATGCCACAAAATGTAGTCTTTGAAATTTTACTTTGTTATTTGTTGAGAAACAAGCCTATTTCACTTCCTAAAGCAAGTGCAGATTTTAACAATATAGTATCTTTATTTTTAAATTGTTTATTCACTTTTGGCTGTATCAGGTCTTAGTTGCAGCACACGGGCTCTGTATTTGCCGCACGCAGGCTCTGTATTTGCAGCACATAGGCATGTGGGATTTTAGTTCTCCAACCAGAAATAGAACCGGTGTTCCCTTCATTGGAAGGCAGATTCTGCCTGCACCCCTGGACCACCAGGGAAGTCCCTATAATAGCTATATTGAATTGTAATTCAAGTACCATAACATTTACCCTTTTAAGTATAAAATTCAGTGGTTTTAGTATATTCAGAGAGTATTCAACCCTCACCATTATCTATTTTAAGGACATCAACCCCCAAAGAAACTTTGTACCCAACAGCAGTCACTCCCCGTGTC
The DNA here is from genome assembly GCA_006410635.1 of Cephalophus harveyi. NCBI lineage: Eukaryota > Metazoa > Chordata > Mammalia > Artiodactyla > Bovidae > Cephalophus > Cephalophus harveyi. The sequence goes on from SJYT01022353.1 coordinate 50,603, forward strand.
TTTGTTTTCCCAGGCTTTGGCAAACATTAATCTATTTTTTTCTTTCTGTGGATTTGCCTATTCTAAACATTGAACATAAATGGAAATATACAATATATGGTCTTTTGTGATTGACCTTTTTCATCCACCATTATCTTTTCAAGATTAATCCTTGCTATAGCATGAATTAGTACTTTGGTACTTCAGTTTTACTGGGAAATAGCCCATTGACTGATAATACCTCATTTGTTTATCAATTAATCAGTTTATAGACATTTTGGTTGTTTCCATTTTTTTACTATTATGGATTATGATGCTATTAAATTCTGCAAACAAATTTTAATTTGATCATTTCTTTTCCATTTCTCTTCATGTATACCTTGAAGTGGAGTTGATCATGCAAATGGTAACTCTATGTTCAACATTTGGACAGATTAGACACAGATGTGGGTTCTATATGGTACTCCTGCTAAATAAACCTAGCACCCCTGCCATGGTTTTGTTAAGTTTTAGCAGAACATAGCCAGATCCATTTGTTATGTATCTGGTTGGCCAAAAATTTCATTCAAGTTTTTCTGTAAAACTAGGAGTAAATGAGCTCTCAGGGAGAACTGGTAACTGTAAAGCACAAAACGGAGGAATAGGTTTTAGCCTTAGGGAATGCTCACTTCTGGACTTCCCTGATAGCTCAGTTGGTAAAGAATCCACCTGCCATGCAGGAGACCCCCATTCTATTTCTGGGTCACGAAGGTCCGCTCGAAAAGGGATAGGCTACCCACTGCAGTATTCTTAGGCTTCCCTTGTGGCTCAGCTGGTGAAGAATCCACCTGCAATGCAGGAGACATGGGTTCAATCCCTGGGTTGGGAAGATCCCCTGGAGAAGAGAAAGGCTACCCACTCCAGTATTTTGGCCTGGAGAATTCCACAGACTACAGTCCATGGGGTCAAAAAGAGTTGGACTTGAGGAAGTCACCTTCACTTTCGCTTTCTTTCTTTCAATGCTCACTTCTGATGGGCATAAGGGAATAATGGTGACACAGCAAATATAGCAAGAGTTTTATAGACAGAGCATAGCATCACCTTATCCAGAAAACAGTTCAAGGATGAAAGATGAACTTCATTCAGGTATGTTTTCTTTGAGTATAGACTGAATGTATAAAGCAGGTTATAAGCAGGTTATAGTCCTCTAAAGAGAACAGAATTTTGAACAGAAAAAGAGAAGGATTCTTATAAATATTGTTAAAACCTTATTATCAGATCATAGAAAAAGAAATAACTTTGGATTAAGGGGATAAAGATTGATGCATAATACTCATTGTTGGCATCTTTAAGGGTGGTTTTTGTGGGCAGAAAAGACCATATAGGAGTTGCTTCAGTTGTAAAATAAACATACAATATATTAAGGTTGATGTTGCTGTTGTTCAGTCATCCAGTCATGTCCGACTCTTTATGACTCCATGGACTGCAGCACGCCAGGCCTCCCTATCCCTCACTGTCTCCTGGAGTTTGCCAAAGCCAGTGTCCATTTCATCAGTGATGCCATCCAGCCATCTCACCGTCTGAGGCCCTTGTCCACTTCTGCCCTCAATCTTTCCCAGCATTAGGGACTTTTTTAGTAAGTTGGCTCTTTGTACCAGGAACTTCGGTTTCAGCATCAGTACTTTCAATGAGTATTCAGAGTTGATTTCCTTTAAGATTGCCTGGCTTGATCTCCTCACTGTCCAAGGAACTCTCAGGAGTCTTCTCCAACAGCACAGTTCAAAGGCATCAATTCTTTGCCACTCTGCCTTCTTTATAGTCTAGCTCTAACAACTGTACATGATCACTGGGAAGACTATAGCCTTGACTATATGTACCTTTTGTTGGGAGAGTGATGTCTCTGCTTTCAACACACTGTCTAGGTTTATCATAGCTTTCCTGCCAAATCTGCAGTGATTTTAGAGCCCAAGAAGAGGAAATCTTTTATTGCTTCCATGTATTTGCCTTCTATTTGCCTTGAATTATGGGGTCGAAAGCCATGATCTTCATTTTCTTAATATTGAGTTTGAAGCCATTTTTTCTCACTTTCCCGTTTGACCCTTATCAAAAGATTCTTTAGTTCCTCTTCACTTTCTGCAATAACAGTGTTATCATCCAAATATCTGAGATTGTTGATGTTTCTCTTGCCTATCTTGATTCCTGCTTGAATTCATCAAGCCTGGCATGTCCCAAGACATGGTCATTGTGTAAGTTAAACAAGGTGACAACAGACAGCCCTGTCATCAGTCAGAGAGTTCAAATGCTCAGTCATGTCTGACTCTGCGACCACATGGACTACAGCACACCAGGCTTCCAGGCCTTCACAAACTCCCAGCGCTTAGCACTTGCCCAAACTTATCTCCATCAAGTCGGTGATGCCATCCAAACACCTCATCCTGTGTCATCCCCTTCTCCTCCCACCTTCAATCTTTCCCAGCATCAGCATCTTTTCCAATGAGTCAGTTCTTTGCATCAGGTGGCCAAAGTATTGGAGTTTCAGCTTCAGCATCCGTCCTTCCAATGAATATTCAGAACTGATTTCCTTTAGGATGGACTGGTTGGGTCTCCTAGCAATGCAAGGGGCTCTCAAGAGTCTTTTCCAATACCAAAGTGCAAAAGCATCAATACTTTGGTGCTCAGCTTTCTTTATAGTCCAACTCTCACATCCATACATGACTACTGGAAAAACCATAGCTTTGACTAGATGGACCTTTTCTGTCATAGTATTATCTCTGCTTCTTAATATGCTGTCTAGGTTGGTCATAGCTTTTTGTCCAAGGAGCAAGCGTCTTAATTACATGGCTGCAGTCACATTCTGCAGTGATTTTCAAGCCCCCCCAAATAAAGTCTCACACTGTTTCCATTGTTTCACCAACTATTTGCCATGAAGTGATGGGAAAAGATGCCATGATCTTAGTTTTCTGAATTTTGAGTTTTAAGCCAACTTTTTCACTCTCCTCTTTCACTTTCATCAAGAGGCTCTTTGTTCTTTGTTTTCTGCTAAGGGTGGTGTCATCTGCGTATCTAAGGCTATTGATATTTCTCCCGGTGATCTTGATTCCAGCTTGTGCTTCATCCAGCCCAGGGTTTCTCATGATGTACTCTACATATAAGTTAAATAAGCAGGGTGACAATGTACAGCCTTGACATACTCCTTTTCCTATTTGGAACCAATCTGTTGTTCCATGTCCAGTTCTAACTGTTGCTTCCTGACCTGCATATAGAATTCTCAAGAGGCAGGTCAAGTGGTCTGGTATGCCCATCTCTTTCAAAATTTTCCACAGTTTATTGTGATCCACACAGTCAACAGCTTTGGCATAGTTAATAAAGCAGAAGAAGATGTTTTTCTGGAACTGTCTTACTTTTTCGATGATCCAGTAGATGTTGGCAATATGATCTCTACTTCCTCTGCCTTTTCTAAATCCAGCTTGAACATCTGGAAGTTTGTGGTTCACATACTGTAGAAGCCTGGTTTGGCAATTTTGAGCATTACTAGCATGTGAGATGGCACAATTCTGTGATATTTGAGCATTCTTTGGCATTGCCTTTCTTTAGGATTAGAATGAAAACTGATCTTTTCCAGTCCTATGGCCACTGCTGAGTTTTCCATTTTTGCTGGCGTGTTGAGTGCAGCACTTTCTCAGCATCATCTTTTAGGATTTGAAATAGCTTAACTGGAATTCCATCACCTCCATGAGCTTTGTCCATAGTGATGCTTCCTAAGGCCCACTTGACTTCGCATTCCAGAATGTTTGGCTCTAGGTGAGTGATCACACCTTCATGATTATCTGGGTCATGAAGATCTTTTTTGTATAGTTCTTCTGTGTATTCCTCCCACTTCTTCTTAATATCTTCTGCTTCTGTTAGGTCCATACCATTTCTGTCCTTTATTGTGCCCATCTTTGCATGAGATATTCCTTTGGTATCTCTAATCTTCTTGAAGAGATCTCTAGTCTTTCCCATTCTACTGTTTTCCTCTATTTCTTTGCACTGATCCCTGAGAAAGGCTTTCTTATCTCTCCTTGCTGTTTTTTGGAACTCTGCATTCAAATGGGTATATCTTTCCTTTTATCCTTTAACTTTTGCTTCTCTTCTTTTCTCAGCTATTTGTAAGGCCTCCTCAGACAACCTTTTGGCCTTTTGCATTGCTTTTCCTTGGGAATGGTCTTGATCACTGCCTCCTGGACAATGTCACAAACCTCTGTCCTTAGTTCTTCAGGCACTCTATCATATCTAATCCATTGAATCTATTTCTTACTTCCACTGTATAATCATAAGGGATTTGTTAAGTCATACCTGAATGGTCTAGTATTTTTCTCTACTTTCTTCAATTTATGTCTAAGTTTGGTGGTAAGGAGTACATGATCTGAGCCACAGTCAGCTCCTGGTCTTGTTGTTGCTGACTGTATAGAGCTTCTCCATCTTTGGCTGCAAAGAATATAATCGATCTCATTTCCATATTGACCACCTGGTGATGTTCATGTGTAGAGTCTTCTCTTCTGTTGTTGGAAGAGAGTAATTGCTATGACCAGTGCGTTCCCTTGGCAAAAGTCTATTAGCCTTTGCCCTGCTTCATTCTGTACTCCAAGACCAAATTTGACTTCCTCCTTTTGCATTCTAGTCCTGTATAATGAAATGGCCATCGTTTTTGAGTGTTAGTTCTGGAAGATCTTGTAGGTCTTCATAGAACTGTTCAACTTCAGCTTCTTCAGCATTACTAGTCAGGGCATAAACTTGGATTACTGTGATATTGAATGAATTACCTTGGAAAAGAATGCAATCATTCTGTCATTTTTGAGATTGCACCCAAGACCTGCATTTCGGACTTTTGTTGTCTATGAGGGCTACTCCTTTTCCTGTAAGGGATTCTTGCCCACAGTTGTAGATATAATGGTCATCTGAATTCATTTCACCCATTCCAGTCAATTTCAGTTCACTGATTCCTAAAATGTCAGTGTTCACCCTTGCCATCTTCTGTTTGACCATTTTCAATTTACCATGAATCATGGACCTAACATTCCAGCTTCCTATGCAATATTGTTCTTTGCAGCATTGGACTTTACTTCCATCACCAGTCACATCAACAACTGAGCATTGTTTTTGCTTTGGCTCTGTCTCTTCATTCTTTGTGGAGTCATTTCTACACTCTTCTACAAAACCTTATGTGCACCAGGACCCAGGAAAAAAGGAGCAGTGACCCCAGAAGAGACTTACCTAGACTCGCCTGTGAATATGGAGGTGTCTCTGGCAGAGGCATGGCGGCGGTGTACTGCTGCAGGGTCAGGGGCAATGAGTGGGGCAGTGCGTGCACAGGACCTTTTTAAGGTCCTTTCTTCATTACCTCCACCATAGCTTGGTCTTGGGCCAAAAAACAGGGAGGGATCACAGCTCTGCCCATCAACAGAAAATTGAATTAAAGATTTACTGAGCATGGCCATCAGAACAAGACCCAGTTTCCCCCACAGTCAGTCTCTCCCATCAGGCAGCTTCCAAAAGCCTCTTATCCTTATCTGTCAGAGGTAAGACAGAATGAAAACCACAGTCACAGAGAACTAATAAAACTGATCACATGGACTGCAACCTTGTCTAACTCAATGAAACTACAAGCCAAGCCTTGTAGGGCCATCCATGATGGATGCGTCATGGTGGAGATTCTGACAAAATGTGGTCCACTGGAGAAGGGAATGGCAAACCACTTCAATATCCTTGCCTTGAGAACACTATGAACAGTATGAAAAGGCAAAAAGATACGACACTGAAAGATGAAGTCCCCAGGTCGGTAGGTGCCCAATATGCTACTGAAGAAGAGCCCTGTCATATTCCTTTCTCAATCCTGAACCATTAGTTGTTCCAAAAAGGGTTCCAATGGTTGCAGATTAAAGTTAAACATTTTAAAATCTTCCCTCTATTTTGTGTTTCTGGTTCTTTCCAGCCAACCCTGGCTTTTGTGCCACCTCCTTGGGTCCTGGTCCTCTGTCACTTGCAGCTATGTTCCCATACACCAGGCCTTGATTATACCCAGTGTCATTCCTATTCAAAGTGGCCCTGATACTGGCAAAAAGAGAGCAGGAAGCTCCTTTACTCTCCTCTTGTTCATTCACCCCACATACATTCACTGAATACCTGTGTAGCAAGTCTATTACATACTGAGAAATTTCAAAGATGGATCACAATAAACTGTGGAAAATTCTTAAAGAGATGAGAATACCAGACCACCTGACCTGACTCTTGAGAAACCTGCATACAGGTCAGGAAGCAACAGTTAGAACTGGACATGGAACAATAGACTGGTTCCAAATAGGAAAAGGGGTGCGTCAAGGCTGTATATTGTCACCCTGCTTATTTAACTTATATGCAGAGTACATCATGAGAAATGGTGGGCTGGAGGAAGCACAAGCTGGAATCAAGTTTGCCAGGAGAAATATCAATGACCTCAGATAGGCAGATGACACCACCCTTATGGCAGAAAGTGAAGAAGAACTAAAGAGCCTCTTGATGAAAGTGAAAGAAGAGAGTGAAAAAGTTGGCTTAAAGTTCAACATTCAGAAAACTAAGATAGTGGCATCCGGTCCCGTCACTTCATGGCAAATAGATGGGGAAAGAGTGGCTGACTTATTTTTCTGGGCTCCAAAATCACTGTGGATGGTGATTTCAGCCATGAAATTAAAAGATGCTTGCTCCTTGGAAGGAAAGTTATGACCAACCTAGACAGCATATTAAAAAGCAGAGATATTACTTTGCCAACAAAGTTCTGTCTAGTCAAGGCTATGGTTTTTCCAGTGGTCATGTATGGATGTGAGAGTTGGACTATAAAGAAAACTGAGTGCTGAAGAATTGATGCTTTCTCTACTCATTCTTCCCACTCTCCTTTGTTTTATCAGTCACTTTTAAAGCTTTGTAAAACATGTGGTGTAATTTAAAAAATTATAAACATCTTTGAATATTATAAACAGCAATTATAAGTTAAGTATATTTGCTCATCTTTTTAAAGTACTCTACATTAGTTACATCATTACAAAATAACCCAGTGTTTGGTTATTCTCATACATTTATGAATAAGTGAAGTTTGTTTTGAATCTCCAGAACTATGTAAAAACTTAAAATTTCCACTTTAAAGCAAAGATATTAACAAGCTTTTAAGAGTATTTTAAATATACTGACTTCTAGAAATAGTTTTTAACATAACTTTATAAATTGGAATAATTAATATAATATGGATCCTGAAGCTAATTATATTGTCTGAAAACCTCCCAACCTTTTATAGGACTTGATTGGATTTTAGATACTCTTTTTTGACTCCCAGAAATGCTTTTTCCATTTAACTTCAAAGACTTTTGAACTTGATGGAATCCTTTTTTTTTAATATCCTCTAAATTCACTCAATTATTATGTATTAAAACAGATAGCCAAGTTATTTCTAAATACATTTCATTGAACCTATATATTCAGAAAATAAAGTGTCACACTAGATCCAGGGCTCTGTGAAACTTTCTTTGTCAGAACCTTCGTTTGAGTAAGGCAAGAGTAGAAAAATGACTGAAAAATTCACTCAAGTTTTGAAAGGATACTGTATACCAAAGTACAGTTGGGATTTTATCTCATGCAATGGGTTTTGGGTGTGTGTGTGTGTGTAATTGCTAAAATATACATATTTTATAAACCATATATTTCAAATACAATTGCCCTTTGAACAATAAGGGTATGAACTGTGCTGAAGGTGAAGGTGAAGTCGCTCAGTCGTGTCCGACTCTTTGCGACCCCGTGGACTGTAGCCTACCAGGCTCCTCCGCCCATGGGATTCTCCAGGCAAGAATACTGGAGTGGGTTGCCATTTCCTTCTCCAGGGGATCTTCCTGACCCAGGGATCGAACCCAGGTCTCCCACATTGGAGGCAGACGCTTTAACCTCTGAGCCGTCAACTTAAATGCAGAAATTTTTCAATAGTAAATACTACAATACTACATGGGCTATACAGCAGCTGATTGAATCCAAGGATGTGGAGGAACCACAGATAAAGGGGCCACTATAAATTATACTCCGATTAACCCTCAAGTTGTTCAAGGGTCAGTTATATACACATCAGAAATAGTTTCTCACATATGAAACCAATCTCTGTTATTTTCTATCTTAGAGAATCCTATTGAATTATGAAACTGATAAGCTATAAAATAGTGAACTTAATATTAAATAAATTACCCTGGGGAAATTTTCTTTATCTCTACTTTATGATACTGTACTCTCTTGGTTTTCATAAATCTGGTTTATGTTTCTGTATTCTCTTGGTTCCTTGATTTATATCCTCCTTTTTGAGTAGGTGTTTTGTATTTTGTGCTTTAAATGGGGAGCAGGATTTTTATTTTCTAGTTAACTTTGACTATGGGAGACATAGATTATATATCAGTCAGCACTCCTACTCATCTCTTAAAGATCTTGCAGAATATCTGATTTTCAAAGATAGGAATAGTTATTCAAATATAATAACAGTATAAATTAAATGGCTTTGAGTAAGGCTGGATTCCTTTAAGGTATTAGCTGGAACAAACAGACTACATTGACTTATTTTTTTTTTTTTTTCCTTTTGTAGTTGCTTGGTTTGGGAAAATTAAGTATGGGATTCAGTAATTAAATAATTCACTGTCTGTTTTGTGCTCAACACTTGTTCTAGGCATAGAGAACACAGTGGTGGATTTGTGAAAGTAGAAACATAAAAACAAATATTTTCTACCCTGGGAATGAGTGGAGAGAGGTTTACATTCCTGTAGAGTTAGACAGATTATATATTAGGTGTATGTGTGTATATATACACACACACACACACACATATATATATGTGTATATATATATATATATATGATACTTATTTGATGATAAGTGCTTTAGAAAAAAAATAAAACAGGACAGGGAATCATAAATGAGGATGATGGGAAGGGAATGTTGGGAACTATGGGTCACATTATAATTAGGGTACTAGAGGAGGCCTCAGAGGAAAGATATTGATATTTGGGGAAAACTGGAATTGATTGGGAGATAGTCAGAGAAAAATATCTCAGGGACAGAGGAAACAGCAAAGGCCAAGTTCAGAGGTGTGCTAAAGCCAAGTGTCCTTGAGGAACAAAAGCAAGAAGGCTAATATGGCTACATCCGAAAAGAGGAGCAAGAGGGAAGTGGGGAACATTATGAGGAAGAGAGAAGTTCTTTCAGGACACACAGGACTTTTAAGGAGTTTGGCTTTTATTCTGAGTGAGATGGTAAGCTGGGGACATTTTTGAAAATAGGAATGACATAATCTGATTTATACATTTTTAAGAGAATCTAAGCTATAAAGTAAGTGGAGAAGCTGTAACTTGAAACCAGGTAATCTTTCTTCAAGTTTGTCAACACTCTCAGCATAATTCAGTGAAGAGATTGTGGGGAATTGGAAATTGGAGAAATATGGACCCTAGTCTCTTTCTACCACCAAGGTGAACAGCTTTGGGTTAGTATATCCACTGTTCTAGGTAAAATAAATAGGAAATATCTGAAAAGCCTTTTTGCTTTATATTCTTCATTCTGCATTCTCAAAACATCAAATCACATATATAGAAATCTGGGAATCATATAATCTTTCTCCTACAGGGAAAACTTATGATTTACTTCTTTTATGGTATTGTAAAATAATGATAAATACAAACCTTCTAGAAAATTCCCAGAATATAGTCTATAAAATAAGAGTGTTAAAAAGCAAATAAACAAAACCAATTTCATCTTCACTAGATTTATCATACAATTAAAATAGGATGATCAAATAAAATATATTCTTGCATTTTCATTCTGTTGTTGATTGGTGGAGTGAAGAAAGCAGAAGGAAATGTTCATCACCTTTATTTTTAATATGAAATCTTGAGACTGATTCTACTACTTTGGCTCGGCTATAAAGTTTGAACTGCTCCAGAAAAGAAATAATTGATGTTTCCTATGGGGATCTCTTCAAATTGCCAACATCTGTTGGAACATAGAAGAAGCAGAATTCCAGGGGGAAAAAAAAATCTGCTTCTGCTTCATTGACTACTCTAAAGCATTTGACTGTGTGGATCACAACAAACTGTGGAAAATTCTTAAAGAGATGGGAATACCAGACCACCTTACCTACCTCCTGAGAAACCTGTATGCAGGTCAAGAAGCAACAGTTAGAACTGGACATGGAACAACACACTGGTTCCATATAGGGAAAGGAGTCCGTCAAGGCTGTATATCGTCACTCTGCTTATTTAACTTACATGCAAAGTACATCATGAGAAATGCTGGGCTGGATGAAGCACAAGCTGGAATCAAGATCACTGGGAGAAATATCAATAACCTCAGATACACAATGACACCACCCTTATCACAGAAAGTGAAGAGGAACTAAAGAGGCTCTTGATGAAAGTGAAAGAGGAGAGTGAAAAAGTTGGCTTAAACCTCAACATTCAGAAAACGAAGATCATGGCATCTGGTCCCATCACTTCATGGCAAATAGATGGGGAAACAATGGAAACAGTGGCTGACTTTATTTTTTTGGGCTCCAAAATCACTGCAGATGGTGACTGCAGCCATGAAATTAAAAGACGCTTGCTTCTTAAAAGAAAAGCTATGACCAACCTTGACAGCATATTAAAAAGCAGAGACATTACTTTGGCAGAAAAGGTCCATCTAGTCAAAGTTACGATTTTTCCAGTAGTCATGTATGGATGTGAAAGTTGGACTATAAAGACAGCTGAGCGCCAAAGAACTGATGTTTTTGCACTATGGTGTTGGAGAAGATTCTTGAGAGTCCATTGGACTGCAGGAAGATCCAACCAGTCCATCCTAAAAGAAACCAGTCCTGAATATTCATTGGAAGGACGATGCTGAAGCTGAAACTCCAGTAGTTTGGCCACCTGATGCGAAGAAGTGATTAATTGGAAAAGATGCTGACGCTGGGAAAGATTGACTACAGGAGGAGAAGGGGACAACAGAGGATAAGATGGTTTGATAGCATCACTGACTCAATGGACATGAGTTTGAGTAAGCTCAGTTGGTGATGGACAGAGAAGCCTGACATACTGTAGTCCATGGGGTCGCGAAGAGTCAGACACGACTGAGCAACTGAACTGAGCTGATTTTATACACATAGTTATATAGTTATATATATCAAATTGAAGAAATAATACAATTATATTTTTTTAAATCTGTGAATAATAATATATTTAGAATATTAGAATCTAAAGAATATATTGTTATCCATTGGGAGAGTTTTGTGTTCATAAGAGGTCATGTTCTTTAAAACTGAAGGCAAACCAGTCATTATATCTATAACACTTGGCCCACATAATAAACGCTCTATAAATATTGGGTGAATGAAGGAGGAAGGGAATGCATGGGTGATTAAATTAATTGATGTCTTAAACATTATGTCCTCTAACTTAAAGGCATAGCAGAAACAGGATATGAGAATGTTGTTTGAGTTTTTTTTTAACCACAGAAACTTTTCAATTTCTTAGTTTGTCTTCTGACATTATCTGCTATACCAGCAAACACTGGCTGAATTATATGATTAAAAACACTCTGTAAAAATTGTATACTTACTTCCCTAGTAAGCAAATTGTATTATAAATATTATCCAATCAAAATCCTCCAAGCCAGGCTTCAGCAATACGTGAACCGTGAACTCCCTGATGTTCAAGCTGGCTTTAGAAAAGGCAGAGGAACCAGAGATCAAATTGCCAACATCCGCTGGATCATGGAAAAAGCAAGAGAGTTCCAGAAAAACATCTACTTCTGCTTTATCGACTATGCCAAAGCCTTTGACTGTGTGGATCACAATAAACTGTGGAAAATTCTGAAAGAGATGGGAATACCAGACCACCTGACCTGCCTCTTGAGAAATCTGTATGCAGGTCAGGAAGCAGCAGTTAGGACTGGACATGGAACAACAGACTGGTTCCAAATAGGAAAAGGAGT
>SJYT01022353.1:74447-124009 GCA_006410635.1 Cephalophus harveyi
TGGCCACGTCATGCGAAGAGTTGACTCACAGGAAAAGACTCTGATGCTGGGAGGGACTGGGGGCAGGAGGAGAAGCAGATGACCGAGGATGAGATGGCTGGATGGCATCACCGACTCGATGGACATGAGTCTGAGTGAACTCTGGGAGTTGATGATGGACAGGGAGGCCTGGGGTGCTGTGATTCATGGGGTCGCAAAGAGTCGGACACGACTGAGTGACTGAACTGAACTGAATAATTTTCTCCAAGCTTATTTTTAGCATGCATGTTTTCTGTCAAGAAATATATTTTTCATATAGATTTGGTATATTTTTAAAGCATATCTTATTGACAATATTCTCAAATGATGTTAAACTTTTCATTGACTGCCTCTCACATTGGAGACAGGGATACAGGCAACAGTGAATGCATTGTTTCCAGTACAGTACTGTTGAAATGTTGCAGCAAATGTATTGATATAAGCATCAGAAAATTTCAAAATAATAAAAATGTTGTCAAAATTATCATTAAACTGGGGAATCTACTGTGTACTTGAGTCACCTTCAAATGATGTGCTTCTGTTCATACCAGGTTTCAGCTGTTGAGGGTCCAAGACTTTAGAACTTGTACTAAATGCAATTACTGATGCTAATGGTGATAGACAGGTGGTACCCTGTCCCTTGTGCAGCACCAGCCTTGCCCTTATATGGCCACCATCTTGCAGGAGAAATGGAGTCTGACTGCCTCAGGTGCTCCATCTGTCCAAAGAGAGTTAGTTACCACATAATTCTGAGATTCCTTGTATACATTCCGTTTATTACACATGTAAAGAAATGAGACTGTCCTTTTACATATTCTGTTTGCATTGAACTGTTTAACCATATATTGATATTTGTGTCAAAGTAAACGTTTGTTTTTATAATAAAATTTTTGACTTATTGTGAAGATTTAAAGACATCTCTTCACATGAGGTTCCCAAATTTATTTGTTTTCTTGAATTTTTCCTAGTAATTGTGTTTCCTATGCTTAATTTTTATGTACCCCCCACCACATTGTGTGAATAACAGGCTTGTTAAAATGAGAAGTAGTTTTGCTTTCTTAAAATATTAGATTGATTTTCTGTTCCTTGCCTGGGTTGTTCTCAGTGATCTAAGTTCTTTCCTATAATTTTCTTTCAAGACAGATATAGTATTTGTTTGATTAAGTGTGAAACAACATGCATTCTTTTGCCAAAAAGGCTGTAAGAGAACAAAAAACTTTTTTAGAAAATTAAGTAAATCTATCTTTAAAATGATAAATTCATTATATTTATATGTCAGTTATAAATGATCATTTATGATCCTGTAATGTTTTGTACAAAACTGTGGTAAATTTTGTGCAGAGAAAGAAGCTCCATAGGTAGATGATTAACTGTTAGTCATTTTCTTTGAATGAGGACATAATGAACTTTTTTGGCTTCTATTATCATGCTGACACAATCAAATAAAGTTACAGAAGAAAAATGTTTGTAGAAACAGAGAAAATAGGGCTAACTCTTCCGCCTATACCTTTTTTTTTTTTTTTTTAATGACTGGATTCAATGCAATTTCAAAATGCTGATACCTAATCCATCTATTGTGCTATAAAGTAGCTTTCTGGCATGGACTGGAACATGTGGCAAAGCCAGACATTGTTAGGTTTCCATAGAATTCTTTAAGGGATACTAGGTACCTAATTGTGCCCACTCGGTAACAGTCAGATTGGCTTCCTGAAGTTCAGATATCCACACATGTTGGTACATATATATTATAGAGATTCTTTATTCTGAGAACTTAAAAACATAGGAATTGGATTTGTTTATATGACAAAAAACATATATTTAGTTTCTTTTAGATAAAGACATATGAAGTCGCTCAGTCGTGTCCGACTCTTTGTGACCCCATGGACTGTAGCCTGCCAGGCTCCTCCCTCCATGGGATTCTCCAGGCAAGAGTACTGGAGTGGGGTGCCATTTCCTTCTCCAGGGGATCTTTCCAACCCAGGGATCGAACCTGGGTCTCCTACAATCAAGGCAGACGCTTTAACCTCTGAGGGGTTATGATTTAAAACTTCTCCTTGTTAAGGAACAGTAATTCACCCTTGCTCTGTGTTGCTAAGACCTATTTTCTTCTGGGTGTCCCTCAAATTGGTGTTGGAGTGTCTGTTTCTTGTTTCAAGGACCTTATTGTTAGTTGTCTATGAGTATGAGCAATCTATATTGATCCTAAATCATTTAATATGGCCTTAAAATATTGCCACATTAAAACAACTAAAGCTAAGTGAGAAAATTAGAGTAAAAAGCCAATAACGTAATAAAAATATGTGAAGCCAAGAGTAAAGTTTAACACCACTCTTCTTAGCCGCCAAGAGAAGTTCAGATCAGTTATGTGATTCTCAGTGTATATTAAAGTGCTTAGGGACACAGTTATTCTTGGCACTGAGAGAAATGTGCTTCTTTTATCTTCATAAAGGACACGTTGTGTAAGGCATTGACTCACTTAAAGGTTTAAAATCCAACAAAACTGCCCAATAGTTCATAAAAATGGCAATAGCTTTGTAGTATGTTAGCAATGAATTTCATGTTAAAGTTTCTCAAGGTTGCTTATGGTCTGATACTAAAGTTTGGTTTCATAGGAGCAATTCCGTGGCTTGTGATTGCTTGTGTTTTTGTTTGAGAATGTGTGTATGTGTGATAAGAAGAGAATGGATGGGGGAAAGGGATGCTCAAGGCAAAGGGACATTACAAATCCAGTCCAGTAACAAAGATTTCTGTGATGTAATTTAAGAAAAGTAACTATGTTATCTAGAGAACGTGAAAAATCTTAATCTTCACTCATGCATATATATGTTCAAATTTAATTTTTATTGACAGGCATCAGTATCAATTGACTTATCATTTTCTTGACTTTGCTCTTATATTTCTTTAACATTTTGTTAACAGTCATCTATGTGTGCATTTTTGGAACTATAATATTATTTATTTTAATTTTATTTTATATTGGTATCGGAGAAGGCAGTGGCACCCCACTCCAGTACTCTTGACTGGAAAATCCTATGAACGAAGGAGCCTGGTAGGCTGCAGTCCATGGGGTCGCTAAGAGTCGGATATGACTGAACGACTTCCATTTCACTTTTCACTTTCATGCATTGGAGAAGGAAATGGCAACCCACTTCAGTATTCTTGCCTGGAGAATCCCAGAGAAGGGGGAGCCTAGTGGGCTGCCATCTATGGGGTCGCACAGAGTCGGATACGACTGAAGTGACTTAGCATTGGATATAGATGATTTACATGTTGTCTTAGTTTCGCATGTATACCAGAATGATTCAATTATACCAATACATATCTATTCTTTTTCAGACTCTTATCTATTCTTTTTTCAGACTCTGTAATATAGGTTATTGCAGAGCATTGAATAAAGTTCCCTGTGTGATACAGTAGGTCCTTGTTGATTATCTGTTATGTATATCAGTGTGTGTATGTCAATTCTAAGCTCCCAGTCTATCCCTCCCTCTTACACCCTTCCCCTATGGTAAACATAAATTCATTCTCTAAGTCTATGAGTATGTTTCTGATTTGTAAATAAGTTCCCTTGTATCCTTTTTTAGATTCCTCTTTGAAATGACTATATAATAAAGTGATGGAAGGAAGTTTTCAGGTGCTGTTCACTCATGCCCCTATCAATAAGCAACGACTTTATTTACAATTCTTGGTTACTTCAAAATGCTGCAGTAAATATCATTTACTTTTAATATTGGAATAAATTGGAATAGATTCTCCAACATGAAATTGCTCAGTTGGAGATATGCATGACTTTAATTTAGTAGATGTTGATACCCATTATATTACTACTACATACCCATTGCATACATGCTGCATGCTTAGTCACTTCAGTCATGTCAGACTCTTTGCGACCCTGTGGACTATAGCCAGCCAGGTTCCTCTGTCCAGGGATTCTCCAGGCAAGAATATTGGAGTGGGTTGCCATTTCCTTCTCCAGGGGATCTTCCTGACCCAGGGATCAAACCCATGTCTCTTATGTCTCCTTCATTGGCAGATGGGTTCTTTTAATTAATTAATTAATTTTAATTGAAGTCTAATTACTTCACAATATTGTGATGGTTTTTGCCATACATTGACGTGAATCAGCCACAGGTGTACATGTGTCCCCCATCCCGAAACCGCCCCCCGCCTCCCTCCCCACCCCATCCCTCTGGGTTGTCCCAGTGCACTGGCCTTGAGTGCCCTGTTTCATGCATCGAACTTGGACTAGTGATCTGTTCCACATATGGCAATATACACGTTTCATTGCTACTCTCTCAAATCATCCCACTCTCACCTCCTCCCACAGAGTCCAAAAGTCTGTTGTTTATATCTGTGTCTCTTTTGCTGTCTTGCATATAGGGTTGTCGTTACCATCTTTCTAAATTCCATATATGTGTGTTAATATACTGTATTGGCGTTTTTCTTTCTGACTTACTTCACTCTGTATAATAAGCTCCAGTTTCATCCACCTCATTAGAACTGATTCAAATGTGAATCAGTTCTTTTAATAACTTAGTAATATTTTATTGTGTATATGTACCACAACTTTTTTATTCATTTGGCAGATGGGTTCTTTACCGCTAATGCCACCTGGGAAGCCCAGTTGTTGATAATCACATACCTAAAGGCTGTAACACTCCACATTTCGGTTAAAAATGTGTAATATTACCTTTTATTCCTCCAGCAAAAGTATTCACTTTCTGAAAAGACACTACTGTGATTTTTATTCATTACATTAAATATATGTATATTGATACTGAGCTATTAATTGATTTTACTAAAGATATACTAACTATGCTGAACAAGCTACTGACTCTGACTCTCCAGATTAGTAGCAATTTAATGAATATAAGATGGTAGAAATAATAAGTTAAAATAGAAATTTATAGTTAAAAACAAATATCCCAAACCACATAGGCACATTTGCCCAACTCCTACAATTAATTATGGAGCATTATAGGGTGTGACCCAATTTTGTATGCATCTTTAAGTGTTGTTTCTTACTCTTAATTTTTGGTAAGATTATTTTCTATTCCTTTACAATTTATCCTTAGTTTATTTCTGCAGATTATCTCAGCTCTTTGTATTTGTAAGAAGTTAGAAAAATGTATCTCATAATTGGTGGTTAGTATATACTTATTTGATAAAGAGTGTTTTCCATTTAAGTTGTAAGGTCCATGGGGGCAAGGGTTATGTAAAATTTTTCAGTAATTTTTATCTCCAGATTAAAGCAGCACTGTTTATAATAGCCAGGACATGGAAAAAACCTAGATGTCCATCAGCAGATGAATGGATAAGAAAGCTGTGGTACATATACACAATGGAGTATTACTCAGCCATTAAAAAGAATTCATTTGAATCAGTTCTAATGAGATGGATGAAACTGGAGCCGATTATACAGTGTGAAGTAAGCCAGAAATAAAAACACCAATACAGTATACTGACACATATATATGGAATTTAGAAAGATGGTAATTATGACCCTGTATGCAAGACAGCAAAAGAGACTCAGATGTATAGAATGGACTTTTGGACTCTGAGGGAGAGGGAGAGGGTGGGATGATTTGGGAGAATGGCATTGAAACATGTATACTATCATGTAAGAAATGAAGTGCCAGCCTATGTTCAATACAGGATACAGGATGCTTGGGGCTGGTGCATGGGGATGATCCAGAGAGAGGATATGGGGTGGGAGGAGGGAGGGGGATTCAGGAATGGGAGCTCGTATACACCCGTGATAGATTCATGTCAATGTATGGCAAAACCAATATGGTATTGTAAAGTAAAATAAAGTAAAAATAAAATTAAAAAACAAGAAAAAAGAAAAATTGTACAAATGGTAAAAAATAAAAAAAATAAAGTGGAGTGCCTGTAATAGAAAATGTTCTATGAGCAAATGTTGAATTTATGAATAAATTAAATGTTTGACATAAAAAGTGCTACAAAAATTTAAAGTTCCCTTTTGCACAATGTGAAGCTGCATAATTTCTGCATAATAATACTTAGAAGTGTCCATGGGATTCTCCAGCCAAGAATACTGGAGTAGGTTGTCATGCCCTTCTCCAGGGGATCTTCCCAACACAGGGATCGAACCCATGTCTCTAGTGTCTCCTACATTTACAGAGTTTCCCTGGTAGCTCAGCTAACAAAGAATCTGCCTACAATGCCGGAGACCCTGGTTCAATTCCTGAATCAGGAAGATCCCCTGGAGGAGGGAATGGCTACCCACTCCAGTATTCTTGGGCTTCCCTGGTGGCTCAGATGGTAAAGAATCTGCCTGCAATGCAGGAGACCTGGGTTTGATCTCCAGATTGGGAAGATCGCCTTGTGGAGGGCATGGCAACCTACGCCAGTATTCTTGCCTGGAGAATCCCCATGGACAGAGGAGCCTGGTGGGCTGCAGGCCATGGAGTCACAAAGAGTTGGACACAACTGGGCAACTAAGCACAGTGTTTTCCAGTGTTTGAGACTATAACTACATTAAGAAATACACTGCAACTGAGAACACACATTGGTATTTGTTTCATAAAATAGTATTTATCTATAATATGTGTACTGAATTTTAATGTTTATTTATTCTATTTTGGGGGCTTTCCTGGTGGCTCAGGGGTTGAGAATTTGCCTTCAAAAAAGAATACGTGAGTTCAGTCACTGGATCAGGAAGATCCCCTGGAGAAGGAAATAGCAACCCACTTGCCATTCTTGCTTGATAAACCCCTGGATTTATTTATTTATTCAATTTTTCATTATTATATATCAGATTTTATGCAAATCAAGAAAATTAAATTAGTATCATGATCTACCAAAGGAATAAAATATTTTGAAAAAACAATTCCTTGAACATTATCTTTTTTATAACTAACAAGAGTAACAGTAGTAGTAATAATATAATAATACTAGCACTCATATAAGGCATACTTACTGTATGTCAGATACTATTTTAGATGCTTTATATGCATTGAGTTCATACTTAGGCAAAATATGGAGTTCTTACATGGGTACAGGGGGTCACGGAGAGAGAAACAAACTCATCCAAGGCACAGCAAGCGGCAGATGCAGATCTGAGCTAGATGATGTCATTCTAGAGTCAGTGCACCCAAACACAGCAGTCTATTGCCTGTTCATTAACAAAAGCTTGACTTCCCAATTTCATTCTACTGCCTACAGTGACTGTGAGGGTAGGGTATGGATGGGTTATAAAGGTGGCAAATGGATGTGATCCAAAGAAACCAAAGTTCTGATGTAACTGATTCTTACTAATTCTCATCTCTAGCCATGTTTTCAAATACCAAGTAGTCATACTTAGAACACTCCAGTTAAAAGTTGCCCATGCATTAATAATCATTTCTGCTCTGCCTAGGCATGATTCCAGGCTTTTCTGATGCACTCTAGTGCCCTAGAGAGATCAATGTTGTTAAACTGAAACAAGTAGCAGCTCCAGGCCTTAGAAGACATCAGGAATCTGTCACATTTCGTTTTTCTGGTATCATGATAGGTGTGATTTTTATAGTATCTTCAAAATAAGCATAATCCCACATGTGTGTGAGGCTGTGGTGCTGATGGTGGACTTTGTGATCATTTTAGAGAAATTCAACCAAGGTGACTAGTCAGTAAAACTGACCTTACAGTCATTTCTGCTCATGGCAACATTTTCAAATTGTATGCTAATTATGCTTTTACAGTGCTATTGCTTTGGCCACCTGATGATGTAAAGAGCCGACTCATTGGAAAAGACCCTGATGCTGGGAAAGATTGAGGGCAGGAGGAGAAGGGGGCAACAGAGGATGAGATGGTTCAGTTCAGTTCAGTTCCGTCACTCAGTCGTGTCTGACTCTTTGCGACCCCATGAATTGCAGCACGCCAGGCCTCCCTGTCCATCACCAGCTCCTGGAGTTCACTCAGACTCCCATCCATCGAGTCAGTGATGCCATCCAGCCATCTCATCCTCTCGTCCCCTTCTCCTCCTGCCCCCAATCCCTCCCAGCATCAGAGTCTTTTCCAATGAGTCAACTTTTCGCATGAGGTGGCCAAAGTATTAGAGTTTCAGCTTTAGCATCAGTCCTTCCAATGAACACCCAGGACAGATCTCCTTTAGAATGGACTGCAGTCCAAGGGACTCTCAAGAGTCTTCTCCAACACTGCAGTTCAAAAGCATCAATTCTTCGGCTCTCAGCTTTCTTCACAGTCCAGCTCTCACATCCATACATGAACCACTGGAAAATCCATATCCTTGACTAGATGAATATCATTGACTCAGTGTATATGAGTTTGAGCAAACTCTGAGAGACAGTGAAGGACAGGGAAGCCTGGCCTGCTGCTGTCCATGGTGTGCAAAATGTCAGACACGACAGAGCAACTGAACAACAACAACATACTCTGAACACAAACTAAGATATTTCATTTACATCTTACCATGAAAGAATTCACGAGTATATGCAAGTCACTTTTGAGTTACTTTATACATATGCAACTAAAAGCTCTAAGACACTGAATTGTTTCATCACTCTCTTTTCTCATTTTACCTCATGTCGAAAAGCAGCAGACTGTGGTTAAGAGCCGGAGAAGGCAATGGCACCCCACTCCAGTACTCTTGCCTGAAAAATCCCATGGACAGAGGAGCCTGGTAGGCTGTAGTCCATGGGGTCGCACAGAGTCGGACACGACTGAGCGACTTTCCTTTCACTTTTCACTTTCATGCACTGGAGAAGGAAATGGCAACCCACTCCAGTGTTCTTGCCTGGAGAATCCTAGGGATGGAGGAGCCTGGTGTTCTTCCATCTATGGGGTCGCACAGAATCGGACACGACTGAAGCGACTTAGCAGCAGCAGCAGCAGTGGTTAAGAGCACAGGTTTGAAAGTCAAGAGGCCACGGTCACAATTTTGGGTCTGCCATATGATAAGCAAGTTAGTTTGAGCAAATTATTTACATGACACTCTGTAATCTGTGAAATGAAGAAAACAGGAGGACCTTGTATGGATTTTCCTAAGCTTAAGTAGCCCTCACAATGGCTGGCATACCATAAACCCTGAATTAAATATTAATTCTGTTGTGATATGCAAAGACTGGATTCAACAGGCAACAAATAGCAAGCATGTCATTTTGTGGTAATGCGGGCAAACTTCTGGTAGGCTTTTCAACACTAATAAAAATAATTTGAATTTTCAGTTGATTTAGAAATGTTAAGACTGAAAAGCATGTAAAATACTGATGTCTATTATTTGCTTCTTTAACTCTTTTCAAACAGTATGCTTCTTTTATTAGTGTGACAATTGCATGAATCTTGTTCATTCTCTCCCATGTCAAGGCAGGCTTTGTAAATTTTCATTGTTATTCGCAGCATGGAGCACCATCTGACATGTTAGTGATAGGGCCTTTCACAAGATGGTGCTCCTAATTTTCTTTGCTTTAGTAATTAAATTTGTTGTAATTTTACATACTAACAGGAAAATAAGAATGAAACCTGTTTTACAACTTCTATAGTTTTTTTTTTATTTCTGTAGTGTATATTACTGGCGGAACAGCTTTGGTTCTTCTCCCCATATCCTTGGGGCGAAAGTATAAGGAGCAGGAACATGGTCTTTCCCATGACACACACCCCTGTACCTTATACTCTATCCATGCTCTGTAAATACAATGTCACTCACCAGGCGCTGACTAAGGATATTCTACATGCCGAACATGGTGCTCGACACTGAAGACAATTCAAATGCTGGGGGGAAAATTAAAGATAAGTTGATGGAAGAAGATATGGGCTATGTGCAGACCTCGGAAGTAGTGAGTCACAGAAGGTAAACCATTAGTTGTATTACTTGCTGAAAAGAACAGTTATTCTTTCAAGCCCTTTCCTTTCCCATGTAGGCTTCTGAAGTAATAACAAACTTGGGAACAATTTTTGAACTCAGATAAATTTGTGCTGGCAACTAGCAAGTTTTTAAATCCAAGCAGAAAATGCCACAGTCACTTTAGCCTTACCTACCAAATTGAACTTAGTTGGCTCTCTAAAGACTTAAGTTACAGATTTTTAAAATGATGATCTTTATCTTAAAATAGTTTTGTCCTTTCTCAGATTCAGAGCTGCCACATTGTTAAGAAACAGGCCATTACGGAAACGTAAAGTTTCTCTGCCAAGTTCACAAGTGCCTTCCCTGCCTCCTTCCCTTCTAGAAATAGGTCCCCTGAGCTACATTGCAAGGTGTAAACTCCTCTCTCAGAACCATATATATACAGTGAGCCCCAGTAAAAACAGACGGTCGGTGTGATCATTTTTAACAGCCCTGGAGATGTCCATATGCTATTCAGCAATGTGACATCTGCATGGCCCTTTAGCTGTGGAGCGTACTTTAAACATAAGCAATTTTTAAGCAACAAGGTGTCAACTTATTCATCCATGTGAGGTAAATCAGTGCTTCTGCACTCCTGAGTACAATCAGTGCAAACCCGTAGAGTGCTCTTAACCATCCCTCCTCTCCAGGCACATGGCGTGTTCTTCTATTACAGTTAGACTATTGTGCCTCCAAGTCAAAAAAATTTTTGAGGTAAAATATTCATTCAGTTAACATTGGAGTCACTAAGTCACTGCTGTACTGGTGTTTCCCAACAATGAAGCTTGGGAGCATTCATCTGGCTAGGGACTACTGCTTCCAAGTCCTGCTCTCGTATAGATATACACTGCCAAGTCTAATCGGAAAAGGCAATGGCATCCCACTCCAGTACTCTTGCCTGGAAATTCCCATGGACGGAGGAGCCTGGTAGGCTGCAGTCCATGGGGTCGCTGAGTCAGATACGACTGAGCGACTTCACTTTCACTTTTCACTTTCATGCATTGGAGAAGGAAATGGCAACCCACTCCAGTGTTCTTGCCTGGAGAATCCCAGGGATGGCGGAGCCCAATGGGCTGCCGTCTGTGGGGTCGCACAGAGTCGGACACGACTGAAGCGACTTAGCAGCAGCAGCAGCCAAGTCTAATTGAGGCACATTCTGTAAAAGTAAATTTTACAGAATAAGGGAAGTTCAATTATGTTAATTCTGCCAATACACCTAGAGTAGGTCCTGATTCTTCTGTCCTGAATCTCTAACTAAAATCACGTATTGTTTTATTGTTCTAAGCTCTATGTCCTTTCTTTTTTTTCCATATCTGCTCCCATCTTTAAGTCTTAAACTTCAAGCAAATTAAAACAGATGGAACAGGTAATAATTACATCCTGACAGAATCACTATTGAAAAAAAGCACACAAAATAACTTCCACTGAAATAATCTGGGGGAAAATCACCCAATAAGCAACATCACAAAAATAAGTTAGAAAATGACTGAGCCTGGTAAAGATTTTGTGACTGACCTATTAAATATCCTTATATTTATTCACATTGGGTTATGGATCCACCCAATCATAAGCAGAAATTCATTCATTCAGGCACTCATTTACTTACGAAATATTTACTGAATACCTACTATGTGCCAAGCACTGTATTAAACCCCCCCAAATATGATAGTGAACAAAAAAAAAGATTCTTAACCTAGGAGACAGAAATAAATAAGTAAAATATATTATACATCAAATATTGATCAGTGCTGGGGCAAAAAATAAAGAAGGAAAAGGGATAGAGTGTAGATTCAAAAAGAATAATTTTGACTAGAATGAACATGAATGGTGTTGCTAATGAAGTGATGTTTGAGCAGATGACTGAGATGAAGGTAATGGAGCAAGCCATGTGGGCACAGGGCAAGAGCAGATTAAGCAAAGAGTGAACAAATTCAAAAATCCTGAGGCAGAAGTTTTCCTTGTTTGTACAAGCAAATGGAAAAGACTAAAAAAGACTGATTAGGTCCAAGGGAAAAATACTAGTGGGATTAGAGATCAGCAGGAGTTAACCCATATGAAACCTGGAAAGCCATTGAAAGAACTTTGGCTTTTACTCTGAAAGTTAGCAGAGAGTTTGGAGCAGAGCAGTGATTTGATGGGATTTATATTTTAGAATATTTTAGATTGCTAGCTAATCTATTGAGAATAGGGTATGTATATGTGGTGTGTACATGGCTGGTAATAAGGACAGAATAAAAAAACATTTAGGGGCCTAATATAATAACACAAAAAAAGATTATGATTATTATTTTAAAGCAAGACAAAAGAAAGCAGCCCTATTTGGGATAAGTTCAAAGATAGAGTCCACTTCATTTGTTAATACATCAGCATGAGTGTGAAAGAGAAAGCAAGTATGATTTCAAAATTCTGGTCTGAGCCATGGAAAAAATTGATGCTGTTTACTGAGAAGGGAAGGCTACAAGAGGAGTAGCTTTTGTGGAGATAATGGAAAATTTACACATGTTATGTTAAAATGCTTATGAAAAACTTGAGGTGCACATACAAGATTGGTGATTTTAAGACTAAGGTTTACGGAAGAGGTCCAGGCTGTAGATTAAAAATAAATGCAAGGGATCATCACTTAGTATTTAAAATCATTTACTGAGTGAGTGAAACAGAGAAAAAAGGCCCAAATACTGAACCCTGGGCTTTCCAACATTCAGCAGTAAGAAATATGGAGGAAAGAGCAAAGGAGACTAAAAGAAGCAGCCGGTGAAATAGGAGTGAAACCAAGAGTGTGTGATACTTTTAAAGCCAAGTGTATCAATCAGCATTGAACACAAGAAATAGAACCTGTAGGAAATATATATTATGATATTTATTGCAAGGAATTGGCTTACATAGTTGTGGGGGCTGGCATGGCAAGTCTGAAATCTGCAAAGCAGGCTGTCAGGAAGGGCAGGCAGGAGTTATAGATGCTATCCATGGCTGGAATTATTTCCCTCCTTTTTCTCCCTGTCTTCCTTCCTTTCCCTCTCCCTCTCATGTGCATCCTTGTCCTTTTTCCTATCCTCCTCCTTCTCCTTTCTTTTCATTTTAAAGCCTTTCAACTGATTGAAACAGGCCCACCCAGGTGATCTGGATAATAATATTCTTCATTAATGTCAGTTTTAGATTTTAATCACATCTTCAAAAAAAAAAAACCTAGATTAGTTTTTGATTGAATAACTGGGACTATATCCTAGCATATAGGATATAACATATAAAACTGACCATTATACCACCTAAAAAATAAAAAAGTAGGGAGTGATCAACTGTGTCACGTAGTGTGGGGAGCTTGAGTGCAGTAACTATTGGATTCAGTGTCTAGGAGGCCATTTGTGAATTTGACTACTGTAGGTGTTTTTGGAATGGAATGGGATTTGTTTCTATGGTTGATATGACAAAACAACACAAAGTAGATGGCTTCAAATAATGGAAATGTCTTCTTTTGGAGACCAGAAGTTCAACATTGGTTCCAACAAACTAAAATAAGGTGGCAGCAGACCACGCTTCCCCAGGATCTCTAAGTTGCCTCTTCAGGTGGCTGCTGGCATTTATTTGCTTGTGGTGGCAGCACCCCGCCTTCATCCCCACTCATTGCTTTCCCTTCTGTGTGGCCCAAATACCCTTTCTCCTCATTGATACGGAAATGTGATTGGATTTGGATGCCCCCTCTCTGGTTAATCCAAGATAATCGCTCCTCCACAGGATCCTTATTTTTATCACATCTGCAAAGACTCTTTTTCCTCATAAGGTAACTTTTACAGGTTTCACCTGCCATCTTTGGGTGGCTATTATTCAGCCTACTTAAAAAGTGTGATTGAAGTGGACCAGGAAAGTGACCAATTTCAGAATGTTTCTGTAAAGGGGGGCAAAGAAGTGAGGCAATAGCTGAGGGAAGAATAGGAATTGCAACCAACCCCCAGTCATACTCACAGAGCTTTTCTTCTGTGCATACAAATATCTTCCAAACAAGCATTCATGCCTCCAGTTTTATGTATTTCACCTTCTAGCCATGCATGTCCACTCATCTCTCTTACATGTTTAACCAAAGCTCCTGTGGTAGGTTAACATCATTATTGATAATGGAAAATACTTGGACATACCTTTGTAGAAAAGAGATAGCTTTCATGAACCTAAAGAGTATTTTACAGCTTTTATAGTTTTTTTTTTTTTTAGTTTTGACTTAAAAGAATAAACCTTTGTTCTTAAAAATTGCAGTTAATACATTTTGAAAGCATTGCATATATTTGTCCAGTTTGGTCTGTAAGTCATATCTCTTATCATCTCTGATTATGCTTCTTCTATATTATATTCCAGAACTTTGAAATACTTTATTCTTACACTTTAAAAATATGTATACTGGAGTTATGAATTAAAAAATAAATTCTCATGTACTTATCCCTTTATTTGCTTTCAAAATCATTTGAACCCTGTTCTGTCTGTGGCTTAGGGATAAGCATATATTTGTACAGTTTGGTCTGTAAGTCATATCTCTTATCATCTCTGATTATGCTTCTTCTATATTATATTCCAGAACTTTGAAATACTTTATTCTTACACTTTAAAAATATGTATACTGGAGTTATGAATTAAAAAATAAATTCTCATGTACTTATCCCTTTATTTGCTTTCAAAATCATTTGAACCCTGTTCTGTCTGTGGCTTAGGGATATCTGGAGGAAAAGGGAGCTGATATGAAAAGAAAGTCTTTTTTTTTTTTTTTTTTCATAATTTACAACAAGGTCCAGGAAACTTTAATGTATTCTGAGTACCCATCTGTATTATGCATGGACAGCCTGCCATGTAACACCTACTCAAGAACAGTACCTAATACATAAGTAAGTGCTTAATAAATATTGATGAATGAATGAGTAAATAAACAGCAAAATTACACTTAAGAAATATTCTGTTTATTATTATTTATTATATTATTATTATATTCTATTTTTATTAAAGCAATTTATAAGCAGCATAGTTTTTTAAATGTTGTATACACATTTAGAAAACATTTGAGCAAACTTAGAGTTAATTACCTACATGACCAATATAACATAAAAGAGAATATTTCTTTTGAGGTAAGCATTTGGTTGTATAATGTTATACTCAGAAACAGTACAATATAAGAATAAAGAAAGAAGTTAGTCTCTAAGATGAAACAAACTTACTCATTTTAAATATATTTTTTTCTTGTTTTCAGATTTGTGACCTGAATTTATTAAGTTCAGTTCAGTTCACTTCAATCGCTCATTTATGTCCAACACTTTGCAACCCCATGGACTGCAGCATGCCAGGCCTCCCTGTCCATCACCAACTCCCAGAGTTTATTCAAACTCATGTCCATTGAGTCAGTGATGCCGTTCAACCATCTCATCCTCTGTTGTCCCATTCATCAGGGTCTTTTCAAAAGAGTCAGTTCTTTGCATCAGGTGGCCAAGTATTTGAGTTTCAGCTTCAACATCAGTCTTTCCAATGAACACCCAGGACTGATTTCCTTTAGGATAGACTAGTTGGATCTCCTTGCAGTCCAAGGGACTCTCAAGAGTCTTCTCCAACACCACAGTTCAAAAGCATCATTTTTTCAGTGTTCAGCTTTCTTCATAGTCCAACTCTCACATCCATACATGTCTACTGAAAAAACCATAGTTTTGACTAACTGGACCTTTCTCAACAAAGTAATGTCTCTGCTTTTGAGTATGCTGTCTAGGCTGGTCATAACTTTTCTTCCAAGGAGCAAGTGTCTTTTAATTTCTTGGCTGCAGTCACCATCTTCAGTGATTTTGGAGCCCCAAAAAATAAAGTCTACCACTGTTTCCACTGTTTCTCCATCTGTTTGCCATGAAGTCATGGGACCAGATGCCATGATCTTCGTTTTCTGAATGTTGAGTTTTAAGCCAACTTTTTCACTCTCAGTAGCAGTTGTTTTTGATATCTCCTCTTCCCTTGCTCTATATCCATCCTCACACAAAGACCTCTGATATTCTCTCTAAATAACCTTCTCAGATTTTACTCCAACCTTTCCTCAAACCTCAGCTCACCCGTCACTTCTGGAGGAGACCTCCCTTACTGCTCCCCCTTCCCTTCCTTGATACCAGTGCAGATGTTCTTGACAAATACCCTTCTTCATTCCGTGTACCTTTATTTTGCAGTAATCACAATGGTAATTTTTGCATTCTTTTAAAAGCATTGTTTAAGTTTATATAAGATATTTCAAGGAAACACAGTATCTATCTAGCTTATCATTTTATCTTTAGAATTGAGTGGTTTTCAAAATTGTCACTTGTAACCTGTTAGTGAGTAGAAAAATCATACTGAGAATCATGGAGTGTTTTTTTAATAAAATAGAGTAGAATAAAAGGTTTTTCAGAGTGAATACAATATATTAAACATACATATTGTATGCTGCAAGGCTTATTTTTTTAGTTTTGACCATATCTATATACTCATGCATCATACATTTGTGTGTATGTCTTGAGGTAAAATATATTTCCTATTGTAGGTCACAGCCAAAAATTATAAAGCCATGGATGTAGAAAATTGACACCTAGTAGACATTCAGTAGTTATTTGTTCCATCAGTCAGTTAATGCCTTTTTCTTCTCCTTTTATCATTCAATTTTGTCACATTAGGCTATAGACTCATGAACAGAGTTTGCAGTAAGGTTGCATACTTCTATATACATCTTTGAAAAAAATATTATTAATGCACAAGGTTCTCAAGCAAAAATTTCTACTTTAATATTAGTCCATTCAATGAATATAAATATGCTTATTTAGTAGCTGAACAGTTCAACTTTGTTATTAATATTTTGTATAATATTAGATTTAAGTTTTCAATTCCTACTGTTGCTTTAATCAGTATTATTATATTCTTTATTAGTAGTCAGAGTGTTTCCTTTTTAAACAATACTGGCAACTTTATGCACTCATACATTCCACACACATTAATTGGGTCCTTACTTTATGCCAGGCATTCTGCCAGGACCTGGGTGTGCTAAAATGATATGTTCACTTCAAGGAGCACTTACTTTTGAAAACTGATCGATTAACTCCACAAACACCTGTTGAGTACTTTTTATGTCCCAGGCACTATGTTAAGGTCTGAATAATACAATGATGAAAAATATAGTCTTTGTGTCTCTGACCCAGAGGCAAGGATTCAAGTGCAGATAATTTATTTGAGAGCTAACCCCAAGAATCATTGACAGTAATTGGGAAGGAAGGAAGATTAGGAAAGGAAGGCACCCAATAAGGAATTCATTTTCAAGCAAGCTACCTCTATAAAGAACTGGAAGTTAATCCTGCTGGGAGCTCTGAGAACCAGCATAGAAGTGATCTCAGTTATTCTTCCTGATAATTGTCACTTTCGTGTAGGCTGTTCCCGTGCAAGTATAACTCTTAGACACTTGTATCATGCCCTGCAGGTGGTCAAAGTCCTGATGTCGATTTGCAGATGTTGGCATTATCCATATTTGAGTACATTAGAAAGGTAAAGCCATTCTCAGGGGAGTGGGTGGGAACAGGGAAGGCATCAGCCTCAGAAGACTTAGAGTGTATGGAGTGTCCTAGGCCTCACATATTAATTCAATTTAATTGAGGGTGTGAGTATATTATACTATTGTTTGAAACTGAAAAAGATGGTCTTTTTGTTGTCTTTCTCCAATATAGCAATTCAGTGTTCACTTCTTTAACCTTCTCCTCTTGCAATCTCTGTTTTTATGTTATTGAATTTCTTTCAAGTTATCTAATTGTTTTCATTACTCTGTATTTCAACTTTTCTATCTTTAAGGCATAGGAATACAAATATGAGTATGAACAAGTACAGCTAATGTTCTTTGAATTTCTTATTATGTGCCAGTAACTGTTCATAGATTTACACAAATAACCTTACTTAATCGTCATACTTTGAAGTCCTTACACTCATTGTCCTCATTTGTAAATAAAGAAACTGAGGGTGAAAAATTGAAAAAAAATTGCTCCAAATTTCAGAGGTAATAAATAATGAGCTACGTGTGCCGGCTAACTTGCTTCAGTTGTGTCTGACTCTTTGTGATCCCATGGACCATAGCCCACCAGGCTCCTCTGTCCATGGGATTCTCCAGGCATGAATACAGGAATGGCTTGCCATTTCCTCCTCCAGGGGATCTTTTCATCCCACGAATTGAATCCATGTCTTTTATGTTTCCTGTATTGACAGGCAGGTTCTTTAGCACTATCGCCACCTGCAGAGTAGTGCAAATAATGAGGTCAAAACTCAAACCCAGGCTTGTCTGATTCCAAAGCACATGGTTTCATCAGTATTCTGTAATCTCACACACAATCAAAAATGATATGCTACAGAATCCCACAGAGAATCACACTCCCCAAAAAGAAGGGATGCCTCTCAACTATAAGTAAGTTAATTTTGAGGTAAGCAAGAAAATTATGGATTAGAATTTAGGCAGAATATATTCTAAATTGGATAAATTGGGTAAAAGCGTGCACAGTAGTGTTACGACTAACTTATATGGATAGGAGTCCCAGCTCCACCACTTGGAACACTGAAGTGTGGATAGCTTAGTCAGCACTTCTTTATCTCTTTTACTTTATTTCTACATAAGAGACATAAAGCCATCAAACTCAAAATGGCACTGAGGATTATATCAGATTATATATGCAAAGTGCTTATGAAACAGTGCCTGCTCCATAGTAAGCTTTCAGTAAATGTTAGTCTGGATTAATAATCACAATCAGTTCAGTTCATTTCAGTCGCTCAGTCGTGTCTGACTCTGTGACCCCATGAATCACAGCACGCCAGGCCTCCCTGTCCATCACCAGCTCCTAGTCCAGGTGACATGATCTTCGTTTTCTGAATGTTGAGCTTTAAGCCAGCTTTTTCACTCTCCTCTTTCACTTTCATCAAGAGGCTTTTTAGCTCTTCTTCACTTTCTGCCATAAGGGTGGTATTATCTGCATATCTGAGGTTATTGATATTTCTCCCAGCCATCTTGATTCCAGCTCGTGCTTCTTCCAGCCCAGCATTTCTCATGATGGACTCTGCATAGAAGTTAAATAAGCAGGGTGACCATATACAGCCTTGGTGTACTCCTTTTCCTATTTGGAACCAGTCTGTTGTTCCATGTCCAGTTCTAACTGTTGCTTCCTGCCCTGCATATAGGTTTCTCAAGAGGCAGGTCAGATGGTCTGGTATTCCTATCTCTTGAAGAATTTTCCACAGTTTCTTGTGATCCACACAAAGGCTTTGGCATAGTCAATAAAGCAGAAATAGATGTTTTTCTTGAACTCTCTTGCTTTTTCCATGATCCAGCACATGTTGGCAATTTGATATCTGGTTCTTCTGCTTCTTCTTAAACCAGTTTAAACATCTGGAAGTTCATGTATTGCTGAAGCCTGCCTTGGAGAATTTTGAGCATACTTTACTAGCGTGTGAGATGAGTGCAATTGTGCAGTAGTTTGAGCATTCTTTGGCACAATATGGAGAAGAAAATATTTAGAAGAATTTAGCCATTTGTGCATGCAAAATATTGTATACTGTTATTTTAAATAGGCTTCCCTGGTGGCTCAGACAGTAAAGAATCTGCTTGCAATTGCAATTCTGAAGACCTGGGTTCAGTCCCTAGGTTGGGAAGATCCCCTGGAAAAGGAAATGGCAACCCACTCCAGTATTCTTGCCTGGAGAATCCCTTAGACAGAGGAGCCTGATTGGCTACAGTCCATGGGGTCATAGAGAGTTGGACACGACTGAGGGACTAATATTTTCACTTTAAATGTGAATAACAACATTCTTAATAATCTTATTACTCCCCAAAGACAGTAAAGAACATAAAGACTTAAAACACCCCAGTATTATAAACCTCGAATAAATATTAGTTAGATGTTCATTTTTAAGAAAATGCTAAGTTTGCAAGTTGAAATAGCCCATATAGTTGTGAAATAGCCCATACAGATCTCTCAAAAAAAAAAAAAACATACATAGTATTCTATGCGAAAAGTAGAATCTCGTAGCTCAGTAGGTAAAGAATCTGTCTGCAATGCAGGAGACCTGGGTTCGATCGTTGGGTTGGGAAGATCCCTTGGAAAAGTAAATGGCAACCCACTCCAGCATTCTGGCCTAGAGAATCCCATGAACAGGGGAGCCTGGCATGCTACAGTCCAGGTGGTCGCAAGAGTCAGACACGATTCAGCAACTAAAGCACCACCATGAGAAAAGTAACTAGTTTAGCCTGCCACCTGCATATGTGCTTTTCTCTTAAGACAGCTGTCACATTTATAGGTAGCAGAATTGCTTTATATATACCCAGAATATTAATGAATATACACTCAAGGGTCAAGTTAAAATAATATTCAATGTTTCATCAAAGACATTCTTGAGTGTTTTTTTTTTTTCTTTTAAACTGGGAGTTCTCCGCAGTGGAGAGTATGACATCCGCCAGTACGGTTGCTGCCTGGCCTTGATCTGAGCTAAGGTGTAGCTCTCTACCCACCGTTGTTTGTGCTCCATCAGCACCAGCGTCAATACAGCAAACAAGACAAATGCACCCTTGGATTATTATGAAAGTAATTTTGGCCTAAAGAACTGTTTGAAAAGGTTTTGGAATCACACTTTGAGAATTGCTGGCCTGTAAATACAATCTTTGCAAAACATATACATGAAGTATTCCATGGCAGAAAACATAGGTTATTCTTTTGTTAAGCGTTTAACCCTTAACTGTCCTAACTTCTCAAATCACCTTTTGAATGTACAATTGAATGATGTATCTCAACTATTTAGATAATTTTAATATATTTAACCTTTTATTATTTGGGTGGTCACTAGCATATACACCATTCGACTTTCTAAATTAAGGGGTTCAGTTATTCTCTAATTTGTTCCACTTTTAAGCTTAAACTGAGGTTTATTAAATTTTTTAATAGAAAGAATAACATATTACAAATAATTAAATACATTAAAAATAAGTATGTAAATGTTCCATACACATTGAATGATTTCTAGGATCATAGTTTCCCTTAAGAAAATTATACATTGATGATGATAATGTAGAACCCAAAAGAGGAATGATGATCAGTTTATTAGAAACAGCAACAGTGTCTAATTTGAAAACTCCATTTTGTGGTTTATCAAAGTACCACATAGCTGTTTTGTATTCTTGGTTATATAATACAATATATAGTTTTCAGTGCTTATAATATCACCACAATTATTTTATAATTTTACTATATCTCAGGTTATCTGTTTAATATTGGAGTAATTGCATTCAATTTTCTGTTTTGTTGTAACACGTTTTTCATTAAAAATCAGGCCACTTCATCAGTTGTCAATGAGAAAACAAAGGATAGTAAAATAAAAATAAAACTCATTAACTCAATGACTATATACTGAGGGCCACCTACATAAGGTCATTTGTTAAAAGCCATGACGTGTACAAAAATGTCACCAAGTAATCTAGAACCTAGTAAAGATGTCTTAGAGTAAAATAGATGATAGGGACCATGAAACAGTTATAAAAGCTGGAGTTCAAGAGGAGAGAAAAATTACTTGTGGATGGAGAAAGTGTGTTTTACTCAGAAATAGCCAAGTTTGTTCTTATGTTTTTAGTTTTCAAGCATGGTTCAACTGTTAGATCTCTTCAATTCTTATATCTTTCATCATTAAACACTTTATATGTGCTATCCAAAGTATTATAAAGTTATCAAATACAGTGCAGACTTCCAAATATATGCTAAAATAGGGTTTAAACATCTGAAACAGTGGTAATGCTGTCTTCTCTGTGGGAGAAAATGTAGGCAGTTGAGTAAAGCCTAAATTTTATACCATTTATTTGGAACAAATTGTCCATTGGCCTCATGAATACAGCATTCAGGGGTCTCAGGAGATCCTGTGTTCCAGTTCTGTTTCATCATACTTTACAGAGTAAGTCTAATGGAGCAGTTCAAATACAGTGTCCACTTGCCCTCGTTTACAATGTTTAATTTTATTATCCACACAGATTTAAAAAATTGGAATTGCAGGTAAACTTTATTTTCAAGCAATTTGACTATTTTTATACATTCATCTTCTATATGTTTAGGAATATAAGTGTAAAACTAACATCTCAGTGGTAGTTTAATAAGCCACTTTATGAAACTTATGGCTATTTCTAAGTAAAACCAACAATTTATCCAACTTCAGTTTTTTTCTGGTTGTACCACATAGCATACAGGATCCTAGTTCCTCAACAAAGGATCCAACCCACGCCCTCTGCAGTGGAAGTGTGGAGTATAACCACTGGATCACCAAGGATGTCTCCACAGTATTTTAAAGAGAAACTAATTATAATGCGTTTAATTATAATGACTACTATTGTTGAGAGAGAATTCTACATGAATATTTCATGTTACTGCAATCTGGGCTTACTGAAAAAAGAAAAGCTGGCAAAACTTGGATAAAGGATGATTGAATAGTAAACATTCAAGAAGCTAAAAATTGTGTTGCTTCAGAGGAATTTACAAATTCATCCTTCCCAGAGTCATTTGTTTATGCTCCGGTGTGGTGAACATAATGTCTTCTCTGCTCCCCAGAAATATCTTTCCATTCCAGAGTAAGAGTGTCTCTCAGTCTGGGGGCAGGATGGTCCAATGTGCCCAAGCACCCTTTATGAATCCTGAGTCTTGTAGGTCTCTCTTGTTCAACACCCCTGCAAAGCACGGTGTAATGTTAGACTCCCCACATCACCCGACACGAATCAGGGCTAAGGAACCAGCACTAAAATGCAGTGTGAGCAATGCATGATCTGCTCTCTGATCTACAGACTTGTGTTTTCTGTCGGAATATCTGTCTGTCTAGGACTATCTGCCTGTCTGTTTATTTATCCATCTAGCTGTCTAAACTTATCAACGAGCACTCATAATTCTGGTTTAGATTATTTAGAAATCTCATGACATTCTTTTCTTCCTTCCCAGCTTTGAGTAATCCATGGCAACTGAAATAGTATTCTAGTTTCATAAATAAAATATTGGTTTTTAAGTTTTAGTAATTTTAAAGTTTTTAAAACAATATTTCAAGTTAAATGCATTAGTTGTTATATTCTTCCTCCTTCAGTGTTTATACTCCATTCACAGTCAGTGATTTCAAAATGATTATCACATATGGCAAAATAGTGTTTCTAAAGTATGCTTTAAAGGAAGAACATTAAATATCATTTATATTTATATTGTGCTACTTAAAATTATACATGTGTACTTATTTTTACCAAAAAAAAAAAACCTCAAAATTTAATTTCTCAACTGATCCATAAGAAAATTAGAAACATTTTCTGCTTCAGGAGAGAACATTGAAAATAATGGTTTAAAATATGCCTGTAAGAGAGAATTCTGCTGTTTTATAGTAAATGGAAATTTAATATATCAGAGAAATTGTAGAAAAAGGATGATGTGTAGAGAGAGTTAAAACACTAATCAAACACACCAGACAGCCCCACATATATATAAGCATCTTTGCTAGAAGTACTTTTTTTCCTTAGGAAAACTACAGCTTCTCTTTGGGAAAATTGAGATTTGGTCACACTTCAGAGTTTCTGATAAGTGCTTTGATGTTCAGTAAGAAAGAAAAAAGGATGTTGCTTTTGCAAAAAGAGTCAAGAAAATAATTCCAGTTTCAGCAAAAGGGCATTGTTTTATGTACTTTGCCACACATTACCCAGAATGTAAAGAGGCCTTTTCATTAAACTAAAGTTATATTATTTGAACACAAACAGGTCACAATATGAAAATAATAACTAAAATAATGCCACATACAAATTGCTTTGTGTATAGCAGGTAATGAATAATTTTTTAAGTTGAAAAGTAGTATAGTGAATGAGCCACATAGAGAATGTCATTTACAGCCAAGTATTTGCCCTTATAGTAGAAATGTATCACTTTAGTGAACAGAGAGAATACAGGTTGGTGTGGGTAGACATTTTGCAAAAGGAGATGTTTTGCCCAGTTTAAACAATGACATCTGAGAAGGTGATAGTGAACTATTCTACTGAGCATTTATTTGAATGCAGAATTTGACAGCTTTGATTAAGTGTCCATATTCATACTATGGTATGTGTGTGCTGTGTGCTCAGTCATGTTGGACTCTTTGCAGCCTCATGGACTGTAGCCTGCCAGGTTCCTCAGTCCATGGAATTTTCCAGGTAAGAAGACTGGAGGAGGGTGCCATTTCCTACTCCAGGGAATCTTTCCAACCCAGGATCAAACCTGCATCTCTTGAGTCTTTACTGTCCATATCTCTCAGTTGCATTAAAGCCCTTAAAGAAATGTGCTAAAAATGATTTTTGCATTTACAGCAGTCTGACCTAAGGGCTTTAATGCAGCTGAGAGATGTGGACAGTAATAGAGCTCTGAGAGACACAAGAAACATGATGGCTGCTCCCTGATATAAGGGAGGAAGTCTTGGGGCAGTGCTATAGAAATGACAGCTGTAACAAGAGCACCTTTCTGCCCTAACAGTGATGGCAAAACAGCTATGAATGTAGCTGTAGATTTAATTGACAGGGAAATAACGAGCAACATGTGAAAATGAACTTAAATATTTAAAATATTTCAGGAGAATCAATATCCGGAATTTCTGGGTGAATTTAATATGTTCATGTGTGTGGACCAATGGGAAGAGATGCTCAGCTCAGGAGGGAGGGGATGGGAACCTTTAGGTGAAGGGTCAGGATTGGTGATGATTCTAGGAGTAGAGTGGGAATTGTTGATACGGTTCTTCCAATGCTGAGGAAATTCTAACTGAAAAAAGGACAAAACCTAACTAGTGGGAAAGTGAGAAAAATTTCCTATGGATAATGAAATTATTTGGATAAAGGGATAATTTTGGATAGAAAAGGGAGAATAAAGCAAGAATTATTGGAACTTAGATTGTCAATAAAATGGGAATCCCAAACTGAGGTCCAAGCAAGGGTAGGTCAAACCAAGGTGATGGAACAGAGAGCTACCAGCATAATATCTTACTTAATACCATTGATTGTGGATCAGTCCTTTATTGCTTTGTGCATGTTTTATTTTAATAACCTTCACTTTGATATACCACACCCATAATCCATATATAACATTACTTCCAGAGTCAAAAATCTGAATCACACATTAATAAGCTATTCATGATGCCCGGCTCACAGGATCCAAGGGCCACATGCATCTTCAAGCTCCCTCATCTAGAATTAACGCTTCTTTTGCTTTCCCATAAAACTTCTATTTGATTTCCACTTCAACAATTAATTTTGACTTCCCTGGTGGCTCGGACAGTAAAGCGTCTGGCTACAATGCGGGAGACCTGGGTTAGATCCCTGGGTCGGGAAGATCTCCTGGAGAAGGAAATGGCAACCCACTCCAGTACTCTTGCCTGGAAAATTCCATGGACGGAGGAGCCTGACTGTGGGGTCTCAAAGAGCCAGACACGACTGAGCAACTTCAATGTCAATGTCAACAACTAATTTAAGTCAGTGTAAATTGTTACTTGCTTATGTACATGTTTGTAAAATATGATTGGAAACCTCCTTAAAGGTAGGATTTTTCTTCCTGATATTTTATTCTTTGTTTGTTTAACTAAAGTACCACAGAACATTTGATTCTCAAAAAGAAAAAGAAAAAATACAATTTACCATAAATATAATGATCAACTTTCCAAACTGCAAATCAAATTTTGTGATCAGCTAAAACTGTTTTAAATATTTCTATATTTCTTTAAAAGGCATATGATAAAGAACATTCGTAAGGAAAAGGGGAAGCTGCATGACTTTACCACCACTTTTATTTCCAGATGTATTTTTATTTTTTTCAAATTAATTTTATACAGACAAATACAAATGCCATAATGTGAATTACTCTCTGACTTTTTACTTTTCTGCCAGAGGCCTGTTCTCATTACACATGCCCATCTCACCCACGATTCAACACAGTAATTTGACTGAGTTCTGCCAAAAAATAACTGTTCCATTAAGAGGCAAAACCTTGGACATCTTCCTAAATTTCACAGCTTATCAGAGAATATAATGTAATTAGCCATTACACCAAAAATGGATTTTTTCCTCTAGGTTGCCCTACTCGTCTGAGGGAAGCCAATTAGCTCTTCTATAACCCCCTCCTCTAGGAAGAGGGTCTGACCAGAAGCGCTGCTTTGATTTCAAGTCCTTTGACAAAACCCACCTGCAGCTGGCTTTATTGTTTCACCTAAGCTGTGTTTTGTGGTTACGAGAAGTGGCCAGCATGGCTGGTGAACAGATTACAGCTCTAAATCAATTCTGTTCTGTTTCCCTGGTTCACATTCATTTCCATGAGAATTAACGGCTTGATAGAACAGAATTTTTTTTTTCCTTAGTGTTGATCCTAGCTGATTGAAACATCTCCAGGAACAAGCCACTGCTCCTCATTACGCAAATTGTAAACTCCGTAGAATTGGGCTTTGGGGACAGTTTCAACACTTCTTATTTAATGAAGAAAGGAGAGAGTTTCTATTTCCACACAGCACTAAAGGGTTTCCAAAGCTTAAAAATAGGTTTGAACAAATTTGCATAATTGAGAAAGGCGGTGATGAGAAAGGAAAAGAAGAAAAATGGAATTAAGGGCTTTGTGAATATTTTGGAGGACGTATTAGAAACCAGACTTTCTTACAATGTATGGAAATGGCTGTCACCAATGAAATAAGAATTATGCCAAAATGATTCTCACAATTATAAGCAGTTGACATGTCCCTTGCCTGATTACTTCATGTAATGATAATAGCTCAGTATAAAATATCCTCTTTACCAGGAAATGTGGACTTCTTACACCTTTGAGAAATCTGATGGTGAGTAATAGTTCATATCTGAAACAGAGAAATGGTTACTTAGGTACATCAGTTCAGTTCAGTTCAGTCGCTCAGTCGTATCCAACTCTTTGCGACCCCATGAACCACAGCACGCCACACCTCACTGTCCATCGCCAGCTCCTGAAGTCCACCCAAACCCATGTCCATTGAGTTGGTGATGCCATCCAACCATCTTATCCTCTGTCGTCCCCTTCTCCTCCTGCCCCAATCTTTCCCAGCATCAGGGTCTTTTCCAATGAGACAGTTCTTCGCATCAGGTGGCCAAAGTATTGGAGCTTCAGCTTCAGCATCAGTCCTTCCAATGAATATTCAGGACTGATTTCCTTTAGGATGGACTGGTTTGATCTTCTTGCAGTCCAAGGGACTCTCAAGAGTCTTCTCCAACACCACAGTTCAAAAGCATCAATTCTTTGGCACTCAGCTTTCTTCACAGTCAAACTCTCACATCCATACGTGACCAGTGAAAAAACCATAGCCTTGACTAGATGGACCTTTGAGGACAAAGTAATGTCTCTGCTTTTTAATATGTTGTCTAGGTTGCTCATAACTTTCTTTCCAAGGCGTAAGCGTGTTTTAATTTCATGGCTGCAATCACCATCTGCAGTGATTTTGGAGCCCAGAAAAATAAAGTCAGCCACTGTTTCCACTGTTTTCCCATCTATTTGCTATGAAGTGATGGGACCAGATGCCATGATCTTAGTTTTCTGAAAGTTGAGCTTTAAGCCAACTTTTTCACTCTCTTCTTTCATCAAGAGGCTCTTTAGTTCTTTTTCACTTTCTGCCATAAGGGTGGTGTCATATGCATATCTGAGGTTATTGATATTTCTCCTGGCCATCCTATTTCCAGCTTGTGCTTCCTCCAGCCCAGCATTTCTCTTGATGTACTCTGCATATAAGTTTAATAAGCAAGGTGACGATGTACAGTCTTGATGTACTCCTTTTCCTAGTTGGAACCAGTCTGTTGTTCCATGTCCAGTTCCTATTTGGAACCAGTCTGTTGCTTCCTGACCTGCTCTCAAGAGGCAGGTCAGGTGGTCTGGTATTCCCATCTCAGAATTTTCCACAGTTTATTGTGATCCACACAGTCAAAGGCTTTGGCATAGTCAATAAAGCAGAAATAGATGTTTTTCTGGAACTCACTTGTTTTTTTTGATGATCCAGCAGATGTTGGCAATTTGATCTCTGGTTCATCTGCCTTTTCTAAATCCAGCTTGAACATCTTGAAGTTCACAGTTCAAATATTGCTGAAGCCTGGCTTGGAGAATTTTAAGCATCACTCTATTAGCATGTGAAAAGAGTGCAATTGTGTGGTACTTTGAGCATTCGTTGGCATTGCCTTTCTTTGGGATTGAAATGAAAACTGACCTTTTCCAGTCCTGTGGCCACTGCTGAGTTTTCCAAATTTGCTGGCAGATTGAGTGCAGCACTTTCACAGCATCATCTTTCAGGATTTGAAACAGCTCAGCTGGAATTCCATCACCTCCACTAGCTTTGTTCATAGTGATGCTTCCTAAGGCCCACTTGACTTCACATTCCAGGATGTCTGGCTCTAGGTAAGTGATCACACATTTGTGATTATCTGGCTCATGAAGATCTTTTTTGTACAGTTCTGTGTATTCTTGCCACCTCTTCTTAATATCTTCTGCTTCTGTTAGGTCCCTTCCATTTCTGTCCTTTACTGAGCCCATCTTTGCATGAAATGATTTTCAATTATCATCCTAACTAAATGCCCATCCCTCATCCCACCCTGCCACATAATTACCTCCTGTCCCCCTTCTCTGCATTATTTTATTTTATTTTAGCGTATTTTGTATTTTAGCTACCTAACAATGATTGGCGGAGAAGGCAATGGCATCGCACTCCAGTACTCTTGCCTGGAAACTCCCATGGATGGAGGAGCCTGGTAGGCTGCAGTCCTTGGGGTCGCTGAGTCAGACACAACTGAGCGACTTCACTTTCACTTTTCACTTTTGTGCATTGGAGAAGGAAATGGCAACCCACTCCAGTGTTCTTGCCTGGAGAATCCCAGGGATGGCGGAGCCCAGTGGGCTGCCATCTGTGGGGTCGCACAGAGTCGGACACGACTGAAGTGACTTAGCAGCAGCAGCAGCAACAGAGAGCTACCAGCATAATATCTTACTTAATACCATTGATTGTGGATCAGTCCTTTATTGCTTTGTGCATGTTTTATTTTAATAACCTTCACTTTGATATACCACACCCATAATCCATATATAACATTACTTCCAGAGTCAAAAATCTGAATCACACATTAATAAGCTATTCATGATGCCCGGCTCACAGGATCCAAGGGCCACATGCATCTTCAAGCTCCCTCATCTAGAATTAACGCTTCTTTTGCTTTCCCATAAAACTTCTATTTGATTTCCACTTCAACAATTAATTTTGACTTCCCTGGTGGCTCGGACAGTAAAGCGTCTGGCTACAATGCGGGAGACCTGGGTTAGATCCCTGGGTCGGGAAGATCTCCTGGAGAAGGAAATGGCAACCCACTCCAGTACTCTTGCCTGGAAAATTCCATGGACGGAGGAGCCTGACTGTGGGGTCTCAAAGAGCCAGACACGACTGAGCAACTTCAATGTCAATGTCAACAACTAATTTAAGTCAGTGTAAATTGTTACTTGCTTATGTACATGTTTGTAAAATATGATTGGAAACCTCCTTAAAGGTAGGATTTTTCTTCCTGATATTTTATTCTTTGTTTGTTTAACTAAAGTACCACAGAACATTTGATTCTCAAAAAGAAAAAGAAAAAATACAATTTACCATAAATATAATGATCAACTTTCCAAACTGCAAATCAAATTTTGTGATCAGCTAAAACTGTTTTAAATATTTCTATATTTCTTTAAAAGGCATATGATAAAGAACATTCGTAAGGAAAAGGGGAAGCTGCATGACTTTACCACCACTTTTATTTCCAGATGTATTTTTATTTTTTTCAAATTAATTTTATACAGACAAATACAAATGCCATAATGTGAATTACTCTCTGACTTTTTACTTTTCTGCCAGAGGCCTGTTCTCATTACACATGCCCATCTCACCCACGATTCAACACAGTAATTTGACTGAGTTCTGCCAAAAAATAACTGTTCCATTAAGAGGCAAAACCTTGGACATCTTCCTAAATTTCACAGCTTATCAGAGAATATAATGTAATTAGCCATTACACCAAAAATGGATTTTTTCCTCTAGGTTGCCCTACTCGTCTGAGGGAAGCCAATTAGCTCTTCTATAACCCCCTCCTCTAGGAAGAGGGTCTGACCAGAAGCGCTGCTTTGATTTCAAGTCCTTTGACAAAACCCACCTGCAGCTGGCTTTATTGTTTCACCTAAGCTGTGTTTTGTGGTTACGAGAAGTGGCCAGCATGGCTGGTGAACAGATTACAGCTCTAAATCAATTCTGTTCTGTTTCCCTGGTTCACATTCATTTCCATGAGAATTAACGGCTTGATAGAACAGAATTTTTTTTTTCCTTAGTGTTGATCCTAGCTGATTGAAACATCTCCAGGAACAAGCCACTGCTCCTCATTACGCAAATTGTAAACTCCGTAGAATTGGGCTTTGGGGACAGTTTCAACACTTCTTATTTAATGAAGAAAGGAGAGAGTTTCTATTTCCACACAGCACTAAAGGGTTTCCAAAGCTTAAAAATAGGTTTGAACAAATTTGCATAATTGAGAAAGGCGGTGATGAGAAAGGAAAAGAAGAAAAATGGAATTAAGGGCTTTGTGAATATTTTGGAGGACGTATTAGAAACCAGACTTTCTTACAATGTATGGAAATGGCTGTCACCAATGAAATAAGAATTATGCCAAAATGATTCTCACAATTATAAGCAGTTGACATGTCCCTTGCCTGATTACTTCATGTAATGATAATAGCTCAGTATAAAATATCCTCTTTACCAGGAAATGTGGACTTCTTACACCTTTGAGAAATCTGATGGTGAGTAATAGTTCATATCTGAAACAGAGAAATGGTTACTTAGGTACATCAGTTCAGTTCAGTTCAGTCGCTCAGTCGTATCCAACTCTTTGCGACCCCATGAACCACAGCACGCCACACCTCACTGTCCATCGCCAGCTCCTGAAGTCCACCCAAACCCATGTCCATTGAGTTGGTGATGCCATCCAACCATCTTATCCTCTGTCGTCCCCTTCTCCTCCTGCCCCAATCTTTCCCAGCATCAGGGTCTTTTCCAATGAGACAGTTCTTCGCATCAGGTGGCCAAAGTATTGGAGCTTCAGCTTCAGCATCAGTCCTTCCAATGAATATTCAGGACTGATTTCCTTTAGGATGGACTGGTTTGATCTTCTTGCAGTCCAAGGGACTCTCAAGAGTCTTCTCCAACACCACAGTTCAAAAGCATCAATTCTTTGGCACTCAGCTTTCTTCACAGTCAAACTCTCACATCCATACGTGACCAGTGAAAAAACCATAGCCTTGACTAGATGGACCTTTGAGGACAAAGTAATGTCTCTGCTTTTTAATATGTTGTCTAGGTTGCTCATAACTTTCTTTCCAAGGCGTAAGCGTGTTTTAATTTCATGGCTGCAATCACCATCTGCAGTGATTTTGGAGCCCAGAAAAATAAAGTCAGCCACTGTTTCCACTGTTTTCCCATCTATTTGCTATGAAGTGATGGGACCAGATGCCATGATCTTAGTTTTCTGAAAGTTGAGCTTTAAGCCAACTTTTTCACTCTCTTCTTTCATCAAGAGGCTCTTTAGTTCTTTTTCACTTTCTGCCATAAGGGTGGTGTCATATGCATATCTGAGGTTATTGATATTTCTCCTGGCCATCCTATTTCCAGCTTGTGCTTCCTCCAGCCCAGCATTTCTCTTGATGTACTCTGCATATAAGTTTAATAAGCAAGGTGACGATGTACAGTCTTGATGTACTCCTTTTCCTAGTTGGAACCAGTCTGTTGTTCCATGTCCAGTTCCTATTTGGAACCAGTCTGTTGCTTCCTGACCTGCTCTCAAGAGGCAGGTCAGGTGGTCTGGTATTCCCATCTCAGAATTTTCCACAGTTTATTGTGATCCACACAGTCAAAGGCTTTGGCATAGTCAATAAAGCAGAAATAGATGTTTTTCTGGAACTCACTTGTTTTTTTTGATGATCCAGCAGATGTTGGCAATTTGATCTCTGGTTCATCTGCCTTTTCTAAATCCAGCTTGAACATCTTGAAGTTCACAGTTCAAATATTGCTGAAGCCTGGCTTGGAGAATTTTAAGCATCACTCTATTAGCATGTGAAAAGAGTGCAATTGTGTGGTACTTTGAGCATTCGTTGGCATTGCCTTTCTTTGGGATTGGAATGAAAACTGACCTTTTCCAGTCCTGTGGCCACTGCTGAGTTTTCCAAATTTGCTGGCAGATTGAGTGCAGCACTTTCACAGCATCATCTTTCAGGATTTGAAATAGCTCAACTGGAATTCCATCACCTCCACTAGCTTTGTTCATAGTGATGCTTCCTAAGGCCCACTTGACTTCACATTCCAGGATGTCTGGCTCTAGGTAAGTGATCACACATTTGTGATTATCTGGCTCATGAAGATCTTTTTTGTACAGTTCTGTGTATTCTTGCCACCTCTTCTTAATATCTTCTGCTTCTGTTAGGTCCCTTCCATTTCTGTCCTTTACTGAGCCCATCTTTGCATGAAATGATTTTCAATTATCATCCTAACTAAATGCCCATCCCTCATCCCACCCTGCCACATAATTACCTCCTGTCCCCCTTCTCTGCATTATTTTATTTTATTTTAGCGTATTTTGTATTTTAGCTACCTAACAATGAGTGGCGGAGAAGGCAATGGCATCGCACTCCAGTACTCTTGCCTGGAAA
Source organism: Cephalophus harveyi (assembly GCA_006410635.1). Lineage (NCBI taxonomy): Eukaryota > Metazoa > Chordata > Mammalia > Artiodactyla > Bovidae > Cephalophus > Cephalophus harveyi. The sequence goes on from SJYT01022353.1 coordinate 107,034, forward strand.
CTCCCATGGATGGAGGAGCCTGGTAGGCTGCAGTCCTTGGGGTCGCTGAGTCAGACACAACTGAGCGACTTCACTTTCACTTTTCACTTTTGTGCATTGGAGAAGGAAATGGCAACCCACTCCAGTGTTCTTGCCTGGAGAATCCCAGGGATGGCGGAGCCCAGTGGGCTGCCATCTGTGGGGTCGCACAGAGTCGGACACGACTGAAGTGACTTAGCAGCAGCAGCAGCAGCAGCAACAACAATGGGTGGTGTGTGTGTGTGTGTGTATGCAAGTACATATGTTATTAATCATGTTTATAGTCTGAATTTCCCAATGCACTGTAAGTTCCTAGAAGACAATCTTTTCCTTTGAATTCACTGTCATTTCCTCAGCTCCTAGAAGCCTCCTGGAGCCTTGCATATCATTATTCTCAACCAAAATTTATTGAAAGACTTAAACTGAAGAGTCTTCTGCAAAGGGAAGCCTTTCTCTTGTTCCAAAGAATGTAAAATGCCCCTCACTTCTTGAGTGAAGCACTAGCTTTGGGATCAGGGCAATTCAGTGTACCTGGGGCAGCTTTCCTGCTAGTGACAGTAGTGGTCACAAGGGTTCAGTAAATAGATTCCTTCAGGTCAAGTTACGTAACGACACAGTAAGTGTGAGAAGCGAAAATGGACCTCATCCTGGTGGCAAGAGTTGTATACAGGTGTTGTGATATATTGATAATAAAACTGATGAACTTTGAATTGTTTTATCATTTATAAATACTCTGCAGAGACTGTGTATCCTTACTGCCTGCACAGGGCACATAGCTACCCACTTACACTTCCCATTTACTCCACTGAAATGAGAGGAATAAGATAATGCATGCATTAACAATATTCTTTTTTTATTCAACTAATATTTTCTGGGGAGATAAAACAATACAATTTGTTGGATTCAAAGATGGTAAGGGGAGGGACCTATATGGTTTCAGTTTGTCGAGTCTGATATAGTGATTTATAGGGTTTATTAAAGTAGAGAACACTGAAAGATGAGCTGGTTTGTGTGGAAAGTCCTAAGCTGTTCTTGGACAAGTTGATTTGGAGATGTCTAATTCCCCAAATTATTGCCATACCATCTGTTAAAAAACAAAGTTAATTGTATTGGAACTTACTGCAGCAAGAAACTACGTTTAAAGAGTCTTAGTGTCTCAAAGTTAAGTGAAGTGAAAGTGATTCGATAGTGTCTGACTCTTTGTGACCTCATGAACTATACAGCCCATGGAATTCTCCAGGCCAGAATACTGGAGTGGGTAGCCGTTCCCTTCTCCAGGGGATCTTCCCAACCTAGGGATCAAACCCAGGTCTCTCACATTGCAGGCGGATTCTTTACCAGCTGAGCCACAAGGAAAGCCCTACTGTCTCAAAAGGGAGATATTTTTTACCTTTGGGGTCTGGAATCAAGACATTTGGGGTAGGTTTTTCAAGATAGAGAATTAATTGGAATTGGGCAAAGCTTATGAAATAATAGTTTAGGATTGTTCGGTGCTGCAAGTCAAGGTTTTCGAAGTCAGTCTCGATAAATGAACCGTCTCAGGTGAGCAGACTCCTGTCTCTAAACTGATCTGCAAGAATTTTCTGAAGGGAAGAGTAGGACTATTCACAGAATTATAGTTTTATCTTTTCCATGTAAATGTTTACTGAAACAAACAACTAGGACAGTTTCACACACTGCTCTCAGTTCTTAGAAGTAGCTTTTGAGACATCCCAGTGCACTTGTTGAATAAACAGTTGGGACTCAAAAAGACAGTGTAAAATTTAGGGTTAATAAATATATAAATTATAATAAAGACCTGGAGATGAATCTAGGATTGAGAAGCACTGAATGCAATAACATTTTATAATATATTATTGGAGGTGAGCATTGAAAGGATATAGGGGAATGGTCAGAAGTGAATGAGAGCGAACAAGAGAACGTAATGAGGGAATTTCAAAAGGAAACAAGTGATTGACAAGGACAGATGCTACCAAAAAGCTCAGGTAATATGAGGACTTGGAAATGTCCACTTAGTCACCTGAAGGTAACTGTTAATCTTAGTGTGAGTTATTTTGGTGAATTTATAAAGGTAAACAAACAAAAAGATGGAAAAGGAATGAGTACATGGGAAATTGAAGGTATTGCAAAATTTTTGACTGAGCAAGAGAAGAGAAAGATAAGCTGGTAACTGTTAAGAAGTTGATTTTTTTTTTAAGGTGGGAAAGATTTGAATACACTTAAAACTGCATATTCTCTGCTTCTATTATCACTTCATAATTGTATAAAAGTAAATTCATCCTTTCTTCCATCTTTCCTTACTTCCTTTAATGTACTGTCTCATCCTCTCATTTTATCCAGTGAAGAACAGACAGAGACCTTGGCCCCAAGGGATTTAGGATCTTATAGAAGAGCAATGTATTGAGAGGAGATGCGAGTATGTGTATAAACATCCTATTCCTTTTATTGCATCATTAGTTTAAATGTGCTTTAAGGATTTTTTAAATTATAGTCCAAGGTGATGAGTTTACATTGCCTTACAATGTAATATTCAGTTGGATTAAATTGTGTTTTGAAGCCTCTGAACCAAATTTCCTCCAAACATAACTGGCTACTACAGGGATAAAACTTGTGACCTGGAGCTCTTTAACACAATTAAATAATCAAGGTACAACCTAAGAAAACAAGAACATCATCTTTTAAGTTAATTGTAAAGGACTGAGTTGAGGGTGGGAGAATAAGATCTCAGTCTGTTAAGGCCATGTGCTCTTTAGAGTTCACCTGAATGTAATTGTCAAACCTGCCTCCAATTCAATGCGTAAAATATTTATTTTCCCCTTAAACCAAAGGTGCAATCCATAAGCCAGAATACACATAGGAAGTCATGCTGCATTTTCATTTGCTAATTAGAATTTTGAGGAGTATAATCTACAAGCAAGACAAGACAGGGTAGAGCATTTCTCTTACCTTCACTACCCATGTTTCTGCACTTTAATCAGAGTCTTGTTAATATTTAAATCTGCATGTAAGCCTCAAGTGTATAGACAGCCACAGAAGTTTCATTAATAACTATAATTTGTATAAAAGAATATATACCAAAGACAAATGTTTAAATAGAGAGTTTAATTAGAGTCACAAAAACTTACTTCATGGCTCATAAATGTTAAAAAAAAAAAAATTTCAGCAGGAAATGAACTTATGTTTCCCTGCTAAGAAATACTGTTATTTATTGTTCATTGAGAAAAAGGTATGATTTTTATCTTAAAATCATAGTTCTCCATCAGCTATATACCACTGTTTTTTCATGCAGGGCTATTTAGAAACAGGCAAAGGAAAAAATATCTCCAGGGAAAAGATACTGGCATCACCTGAAATGCCTTCTATTCTGCAGATTCTGAGCTACGCAACCTTCAAAGGGGACATAATGGAGCAGAGAAAGCTGCCACTCTAGAGCCGTGGCTCTTTTCTTCTTCAGCAGTCATGCATCAAATGGGTCCTTCGGCAGAGGAATGGCTTGAAGTAACAATCGCCAGTCCTGCCTCACAGCAGTCTGCCACAGAACAAAACTCCCTGGAATAATGCCTGTTGAAATGGCACAATATATCTTTTCTATACATCCACAAGGATGCTTACCTAGTGTCTTCTAGGTTCTAAAAGAGAGGATAGAGTTCACTGTCACCAACTGCACTAAATCAAGATACTCTGTGTGACTTACTCTTTTAGCAACAAGAGGAAAGATACCAGGGACTTAACACATAACAAGCATATTCAGATTTCTATTCTTAGGATAAGTTCTGACTCAAATATTGTTTCATGCTAAAGATTAACATGGAGATTGCAGTCAACATTAAGTTTACTGAGAAGATACAGTTTTAGAATAATATGATAATCACTTATAAGATGTTACTAGATACCCCCAAAGCTTTTATGTAAGGAAACAGAAGTCTTTAAACCAAAACAGAGATTGAGTTGCTTGCAATTTTAGTAAATGGATTGGTGTAGAATTCCTATCAGAGGTAATTGATGAAATTGAGGCTGTAAGGACATAAACAGCTGCTATGTGAAAAAAGTCTACTTGACCCCAAAACATGACTCCTGCTTGTCTGCCACAAAATATTATATCTTGGAACTACTCTATAAGAATAAAAGTCGAAGTCCTTCCAGCTCCATCAGTTCAGTTCAGTTCAGTCACTCAGTCGTGTCCGACTCTTGGTGACCCCATGAATTGCAGCAACCCAGGCCTCCCTGTCCATCACCAAAGTTCCTGGAGTTGGTGATGCCATCCAGGCATTTCATCAATTTTTTACCTTTGGGGTCTGGAATCAAGACATTTGGGGTAGGTTTTTCAAGATAGAGAATTAATTGGAATTGGGCAAAGCTTATGAAATAATAGTTTAGGATTGTTTGGTGCTGCAAGTCAAGGTTTTTAAAGTCAGTCTTGATAAATGAACCGTCTCAGGTGAGCAGACTCCTGTCTCTAAACTAATCTGCAAGAATTTTCTGAAGGCAAGAGTAGGACTATTCACAGAATTATAGTTTTATCTTTTCCATGTAAAGGTTTACTGAAACAAACAACTAGGACAGTTTCACACACATGGTCTCAGTTCTCAGAGGTAGCTTTTGAGACATCCCAGTGCACTTGTTGAATAAACAGTTGGGACTCAAAGAGACAGTGTAAAATTTAGGGTTAATAAATATATAAATTATAATAAAGACCTGGAGATGAATCTAGGATTGAGAAGAACTGAATGCAATAACATTTTATAATATATTATTGGAGGTGAGCATTGAAAGGATATAGGGAAATGGTCAGAAGTGAATGAGAGTGAACAAGAGAATGTAACGAGGGAATTTCAAAAGGAAACAAGTGGTTGACAAGGACAGATGCTACCAAAAAACTCAGGTAATATGAGGACTTGGAAATGTCCACTTAGTCATCTGAAGGTAATTGTTAATCTTAGTGCAAGTTATTTTGGTGAATTTATAAAGGTAAACAAACAAAAAGATGGAAAAAGAATGAGTACATGGGAAATTGAAGGTATTGCAAAATTTTTGACTGAGCAAGAGAAGAGAAAGATAAGCTGGTAACTGTTAAGAAGTTGATAATTTTTAAGGTGGGAAAGATTTGAATACGCTTAAAACTGCATATTCTCTGCTTCTATTATCACTTCATAATTGTATAAAAGTAAATTCATCCTTTCTTCCATCTTTCCTTACTTCCTTTAATGTACTGTCTCGTTCTCTCATTTTATCCAGCGAAGAACAGACAGAGACCTTGGCCCTGAAGGATTTAGGATCTTATAGAAGAGCAATGTATTGAGAGGAGATGCGAATATGTGTATAAACATCCTATTCCTTTTATTTCATCATTAGTATAAATGTGCTTTAAGGATTTTTTAAATTATAGTCCAAAGTGATGAGTTTACATTGCCTTACAATGTAATATTCAGTTGGATTAAATTGTGTTTTGAAGCCTCTGAACCAAATTTCCTCCAAACATAACTGGCTACTACAGGGATAAAACTTGTGACCTGGAGCTCTTTAACACAATTAAATAATCAAGGTACAACCTAAGAAAACAAGAACATCATCTTTTAAGTTAATTGTAAAGGACTGAGTTGAGGGTGGGAGAATAAGATCTCAGTCTGTTAAGGCCATGTGCTCTTTAGAGTTCACCTGAATGTAATTGTCAAACCTTCCTCCAATTCAATGAGTAAAATATTTATTTTCCCCTTAAACCAAAGGTGCAATCCATAAGCCAGAATACACATAGGAAGTCATGCTGCATTTTCATTTGCTAATTAGAATTTTGAGGAGTATAATCTACAAGCAAGACAAGACAGGGTAGAGCATTTCTCTTACCTTCACTACCCATGTTTCTGCACTTTAATCAGAGTCTTGTTAATATTTAAATCTGCATGTAAGCCTCAAGTGTATAGACAGCCACAGAAGTTTCATTAATAACTATAATTTGTATAAAAGAATATATACCAAAGACAAATGTTTAAATAGAGAGTTTAATTAGAGTCACAAAAACTTACTTCATGGCTCATAAATGTTAAAAAAAAAAAAATTTCAGCAGGAAATGAACTTATGTTTCCCTGCTAAGAAATACTGTTATTTATTGTTCATTGAGAAAAAGGTATGATTTTTATCTTAAAATCATAGTTCTCCATCAGCTATATACCACTGTTTTTTCATGCAGGGCTATTTAGAAACAGGCAAAGGAAAAAATATCTCCAGGGAAAAGATACTGGCATCACCTGAAATGCCTTCTATTCTGCAGATTCTGAGCTACGCAACCTTCAAAGGGGACATAATGGAGCAGAGAAAGCTGCCACTCTAGAGCCGTGGCTCTTTTCTTCTTCAGCAGTCATGCATCAAATGGGTCCTTCGGCAGAGGAATGGCTTGAAGTAACAATCGCCAGTCCTGCCTCACAGCAGTCTGCCACAGAACAAAACTCCCTGGAATAATGCCTGTTGAAATGGCACAATATATCTTTTCTATACATCCACAAGGATGCTTACCTAGTGTCTTCTAGGTTCTAAAAGAGAGGATAGAGTTCACTGTCACCAACTGCACTAAATCAAGATACTCTGTGTGACTTACTCTTTTAGCAACAAGAGGAAAGATACCAGGGACTTAACACATAACAAGCATATTCAGATTTCTATTCTTAGGATAAGTTCTGACTCAAATATTGTTTCATGCTAAAGATTAACATGGAGATTGCAGTCAACATTAAGTTTACTGAGAAGATACAGTTTTAGAATAATATGATAATCACTTATAAGATGTTACTAGATACCCCCAAAGCTTTTATGTAAGGAAACAGAAGTCTTTAAACCAAAACAGAGATTGAGTTGCTTGCAATTTTAGTAAATGGATTGGTGTAGAATTCCTATCAGAGGTAATTGATGAAATTGAGGCTGTAAGGACATAAACAGCTGCTATGTGAAAAAAGTCTACTTGACCCCAAAACATGACTCCTGCTTGTCTGCCACAAAATATTATATCTTGGAACTACTCTATAAGAATAAAAGTCGAAGTCCTTCCAGCTCCATCAGTTCAGTTCAGTTCAGTCACTCAGTCGTGTCCGACTCTTGGTGACCCCATGAATTGCAGCAACCCAGGCCTCCCTGTCCATCACCAAAGTTCCTGGAGTTGGTGATGCCATCCAGGCATTTCATCCTCTGTCATCCCCTTCTCCTCCTGCCCCCAATCCCTCCCAGCATCAGAGTCTTTTCCAATGAGTCAACTCTTCGCATGAGATGGCCAAAGTACTGGAGTTTCAGCTTTAGCATCATTCCTTCCAAAGAAATCCCAGGGCTGATCTCCTTCAGAATGGACTGGTTGGAGTCCAAGGGACTCTCAAGAGTCTTCTCCAACACCACAGTTCAAAAGCATCAATTCTTCAGTGCTCAGCCTTCTTCACAGTCCAACTTTCACATCCATACAAGACCCAAATAAGTAAAACCTGTGCCTGCCTCCCCCATCTCACATTGTAGCTCCCATGTTCTTCCCTTCCTAGATCAGTCCTCTGCAAGCATGGGCTGTCTTGCTGTTCACTGGAACACTCTTTTATAGTCTCATCTAACGCCTTTTGCCTGAACTGTTCTTTCTCCACCAAATTGCTTGGCTACCTCTATTACCTCTCTCAGAGTTTCCTCACGTTTCCCTTCCTATGGAGCCTACTCTGGTTGTTTTACTGAATTAAGTGACTGCTCCTGCCCCAACTCTCCCTTTAGCCTGCTCTAACGTTTTTTCATAGATTTTATCACTACTTAACAAAGAGTAACATTTCTGCATTTATTATGCTTATTTTTCATTGTTTCATTCCCTGCACAAGACACCCTTCATCCCCGATAATCTCTGTGATTATGGCTCTTTGTTTTGGTCATTATTGCATCCCAAGTGTTGAGACTGTGTCTGACACATTGTAGGCATTTAATAAGTATTTCCTAAATGAATGAATGAACAAATCCCATGAACCATTTTATATTCTCATTACCCTGGAAGGCACTAGCTACATACTCCCCTATACAAAGTTTTAAAAGTAATTAACTTGGTCACTTGATTTCCTTTTAATAGAGCCCCTTCTTTAGGTTTATGCTATGATACCCGGAGGTCCTTAAAGACATGCATTTTGATATCTGCAATGAAAAAAACAGGTTGACAAACTCACTAGTAACTATTTGCATATTGAGTTTATCAGATTATCTAACGTGTTTAAGATCACAAAGATCTGAAAGAATCAGACTAAGAACCTAGTTTTTGATAGGACCTAAAAAGAAAGTTTTCTGCCGGAGTGTGGTAGGGCAAAGGAAGGAAGTTGGTTATTCCAGTGCACATCCAGAAGAAAAGAGTAGAGGGCTGGGTGAACTTTGATTTTAGGAAGTGGAATATACATGATGGGGGTGGAGGGCGGAAATATCTCCAACAAAGAAAGGGAAAACAGAAAGAAAACTCTGTTCTCTTTCTTATAGTTTTACCAAGGCCAATCTAGCTTGTGACATTTCAACAAATCTTTTGGCAAAGCCTTTGGTATTCATTATTTTTTAGAAAGTTTGGAAATACATGTATCCAGTAAAGGGAAAAAATGCACACAAATAGGAAGTATGTTAACTCTGTCCCTTTGTGTAAATAAAGAAATAAGAAAAACAGGGGATTTAGTAGGTATTAAGACTGAGATCTGATGGAAAAAGCATTGAAAGGCAGAGTTCACATTCCTGAAAAGACTGAAATACAGATCTTTTCTCCCGCAGGTCACTCACCAAGGTGCTTTGAGTCCTATGTGTTTCTTTATTATAAGAAGTCCTTTTCTCTGGCCATTTTAATAACCTGAAAGGAGAGAAAAAGTGACGGTGTTAAATATATGCATGTTTCATTCCATTTCTATCCTAATAACAGGTAGCAACATTGCAAGAATTAAATATTTCCCTAAAAAATACTTTTGATACATTTACTGTCTCGTATATGTTCCAAATTAGTTTATTTTTTTCTTTCAAGAGATCAGAAGTCCTGATCCAGTTCATAATAGTAACCTATATATTTCTTGATATTAAGAAAATAGATTGTAACTAAGAAGGGACTTAGATAGTGAGAAGTCTAAAGCTCGTTACCTTAATTTCCTCTTAAAAGTAGATTAAGCACTGCAGGCCCATCTTTGAGATTCTTATTTTTGATGTAATATTTTATAATTACTAAGGGAATGTGGGCTTTTAATATCTGAGGTGGTATTTTTTTTTCCTTTAAACCAATATGTCCATTAAGGAAAGTATTATTGTACACCAGATGGAATTAAACGAACCATTGTATGAACTTGGCATTTTCAGATCAGGTTACCTGAATGTAATTACCTGCAGACAGTTTCTAAATATGCTGTTCATAAGGGATTAGCTTTTATGAAGAGATTCTCTTCTATTTTCCTCATTTTTTTTTTCTTACAATACATTTAATCATTTTGGCTTATTGTACCATCATGTTCTGCCACTGATAATGGTGAGAATTAATCCTGAACTACCAGAATTGATGAAACAGAAAAATCGACAGCTGTTTAAAGAGCAAACAGACAAGGGAAAGCCTACAGGAGAGAATATTATGGTTGTATGCTGTATACAAGTTGAATTATCTGGTCCAGTTCTGATAATACTGAAATTTGGAGAAATAGAATTTATTTTAGGAGTTTATCCCCAAATAGCAATGCTATATTTCATTTCCTATTATCGTTTTTATATCACATCAGTTAAGGAACAGGAATGTCTACACATCTTGTATCACATTCCATTTTGTTTTCTCTGTGAGTGAGCAGAATTGTGTTTTCTATGAGTTATCTCTTCATATAGGGAGTGTATGTCACCTTGGGTGACATATATTGTTAGTGTGACAATTACCATCTGATTATTTCTCCTCAAATAGCATGTAGAGGTTATGTGTCTGTTTACTATACTGATGTCAAATGCACAATTTCCTCTAACTAAATAAATATTTATTTGGACTATTGAAAGAATGGGTATTTGAAACTCTGTTTTAAACTCTCAGCACCAGTCAATTTTACCCTTCTTTTAAAAAAAGGGCTTCCCTCATAGTGCAGAGGTTAAAGCGTCTGCCTGCAATGTGGGAGACCTGGGTTCGATCCCTGAGGTTGGGAAGATCCCCTGGAGAAGGAAATGGCAACCCACTCCAGTATTCTTGCCTGGAGAATCCCATGGATGGAGGAGCTTGGTGGGCTACAGTCCATGGGTCGCAAAGAGTCGGACACGACTGAGCGACTTCACTTTCACTTTAAAAAATGAATTTTCTATTGTTTTTCAAGTTGTTACTATTTTCTTAGAGCAGTTGGCAAAGAACATTTAATCTGAGTCTGGGAAACATCAAGTTTAATGGGAAAATGTGGTTTATAATGTACTTATTTTTTCTGAACCCTATAAACTTCCTGATAACTATGGTGAAGGTGAAGTCACTCAGTCGTGTCTGACTCTTTGCGACCCCGTGGACTGTAACCTACTAGGCTTCTCTGTCCATGGGATTCTCCAGGCAGAATACTGGAGTGGATTGCCATTTCCTTCTCCAAGGGATCTTCCCGACCCAGGGATCGAACCCGGGTCTCCCGCATTGGAGGCAGACGCTTTAACCTCTGAGCCACCAGGGAAGCCCGATAAAAATGTGACTTTTTTCCTTTTTTTGCAAGGGAATGAGTATGCTTTGTTGCTGTTAGTAATCAGCTTTCAGAGAACTCAACTAGTATCATTTCTAAAATACTGGTGATCTGGAAAATAATAATTATGAGTAGAACTGTATAAAATAATTATTGGCAAAACTATAGATAATTAAATATAAGAACTATAGATAATCAAATATATGCTGAATTAATCTAGGTTATGTTGAAAATAAGTCAATTACAAATAAGGAAATTTTTGCATTGTTTCTAATATAGATGAAATTAATATATTTTTTTATAGTCAATGTATGTATTTTATAGTTTCTAACTTGCAAGCAAAAAGAAAAAAGGAAAGAAAATTTGATGAATGTATGCTCAGCTCTTTAATGGAAGTCTCAGGAATTAAGCTTGTAAGCAGAAAGGAGCGTAATTGCTCTTGAAGAGGTGAAAGTAGGGATGACAGGAATGGTCATTTAAAATCCTGTTTAACAGCTTTATGGAGATGCAATTCACATAGCATAAAATTCACCCATTTAAAATATATGTATAGAATGTCTCAACCATTTCTTCTATCCTTGTGTTTCTCACTTAAAAGTCCAAATCCTGAGAAGCATCTCGTTGGCCAGGTTTATGCCACAGGTCTTCTTTCTGCTGGTGTCAGAGCTGGTGAGGGTTAGGGTGGCCGGGGTTATGGCATGGGTGCAGGAAATAGTCATTCATCTCATGTCTGGATTCACTCTTCCAATAAGTGAGATATAAATGATCAGGCAGAAATTATTTGCAGTAGTTGTGCTGTAAATGTTTAAAAACTGGCTTTATAGAAAAAATAAGAAGTCCTAGATTTTAGCATTTACAGATTTCCATGGCTGACGTATTCCAACTATAAGGCATAATTGGAAGCAACCAATGTGATAGCAAACTTGGGGAGAAATGCTGACAATACCATCTTGTGAGCTGGAAAGAGCTGGCTTCACTCCAACCTTGAACCATGGGTGCATTCAAGGAAGGGCAATGAACTCTAGGTAGTCAATAAATACGTAAATAAATAAGTAAAATGTATATTCAGATATTTAGTGCAGATGTTATTGACCTTAAACAGAAGCACTCAGTATATTCTTTAATAAATTAGTAGGTGACTCAGTAGATAAGAATTAGTGTATGGATATGTTAGAAACTACTATTGTATTTTATCTCAGAAACAAAAAAGAAAGAGACCACTGTTCCTTGTCACTGATTTCATAATTTATTTAGCTAGAGAGCTCAAGTGAGAGCAACTGAAATATTAAAAGAAAATTTTTAAACTGCTCTGATACTTCAGTCTCCAAATTTTTATTTCTTTCTTTTCAAATTTCTTTCCTCCAGTGGGTTTTGTGAAGTGATGGATTCTTTCTATGCTGTTAGTCTCGAAATATCACATTTATGTTTCACTTGTTTCTATTGTNGGTTATTGATATTTCTCCTGGCAATCTTGATTCCAGCTTGTGCTTCTTCCAGTCCAGCATTTCTCATGATGTACTCTGCATATAAGTTAAATAAGCAGGGTGACAATATACAGCCTTGAGGTACTCCTTTTCCTATTTGGATCCCGTCTGTTGTTCCATGTCCAGTTCTAACTGTTGCTTCCTGACCTGCAAACAGGTTTCTCAAGAGGCAGGTTAGGTGCTCTGGTATTCCCATCTCTTTCAGAATTTTCCCCAGTTTATTGTGATCCACACAGTCAAAGGCTTTGGCATAGTCAGTGAAGCAGAAATAGATGTTTTTCTGGAACTCTCTTGCTTTTTCCATGATCCAGCGCATGTTGGCAATTTGATCTCTCGTTCCTCGGCCTTTTCTAAAACCAGCTTGTACAGAAGTTCCAATCCCAAAGAAAGACAATGCCAAAGAATGCTCAAACTACTGCGCAGTTGCACTCATCTCACATGCTAGTAAAGTAATGCTCAATATTCTCCAAGCCAGGCTCCAGCAGTACGTGAACCATGAACTTCCAGATGTTCAAGCTGATTTTAGGAAAGGCAGGGGAACCAGAGATCAAATTGCCAACATGCGCTGGATCATGGAAAAAGCAAGAAAGTTCAAGAAAAACATCTATTTCTGCTTTATTGACTATGCCAAAGCCTTGACTGTGTGGATCACAATAAACTGTAGAAAATTCTTCAAGAGATGGGAATACCAGACCACCTGCTCTGCCTCTTGAGAAACCTATATGCAGGTTAGGAAGCAACAGTTAGAACTGGACACGGAATAACAGACTGGTTCCAAATAGGAAAAGGAGTATGACAAGGCTGTATATTGTCACTCTGCTTATTAAACTTATATGCAGAGTACATCATGACAAACAGTGGGCTGGAGGAAGCACAAACTGGAATCAAGATTCCTGGGAGAAATATCAATAACCTCAGATATGCAGATGACACTACCCTTATGGCAGAAAGTGAAGAAGAACTAAAGACCCTCTTGATGAAAGTGAGAGAGGAGAGTGAAAAAGTTGGCTTAAAACTCAACATTCAGAAAACGAAGAAGGGGAAGCAGTGGAAACAGTGTCGGACTTTATTTTTCTGGGCTCCAAAATCACTGCAGATGGTGATTGCAGCCATGAAATTAAAAGCCGCTTACTCCTTGGAAGGAAAGTTATGACCAACCTAGATAGCATATTCAAAAGCAGAGACATTACTTTGCCAATAAAGATCCATCTAGTCAAGGCTATGGTTTCCAGTAGTCATGTATGGGTGTGAGCATTGGACTGTGAAGAAAGCTGAGTACCGAAGAATTGAAGCTTTTGAACTGTGATGTTGGAGAAGACTCTTGAGAGTCCCTTGGACTGCAAGTAGATCCAGCCAGTGCATCCTAAAGAAGACCAGTCCTAGGTGTTCATTGGAAGGACTGATGCTGAAGCTGAAACTCCAATACTTTGGGCACCTCATGCAAAGAGTTGACTCATTGGAAAAGACCCTGATGCTGGGAGGGATTGGGGGCATGAGGAGAAGGGGACGACAGAGGATGAGATGGCTGGATAGAATCACTGACTCGATACACATGAGTTTGGGTGAACTCCGGGAGTTGGTGATGTACAGGGAGACCTGGGGTACTGTGATTCATGGGATCACAAAGAGTCAAACTTGACTGAGCAACTGAACTGAACTGAAGTTAAGTGAATTGGTAGAGAGAGAAATTTTGTTTCATTCTGTTAGTCACCTGAGCTGGGAGTGGCGGGGTGGGGGTCACTGTCAATCAAGAAACCTTTAAATAGTTTTGGTTTGGTATTTTTTTAGTGCACAGAGATAATGTGAAGTCCAGCTACAGACCAAAGGGAATTCAGACTTAACAGGTACAAATTTCCAAGATAGATTTCAACAGCCAGGATTTAGTCGAGGAAACAGGAAATACTCTGTGTATCTCAAGCATAGTATATTCAAGAGAATATACTAAATGGAATTAGGGGCTTTTAAAACATGATTGGAAGAGGCATAGAAGTGGAAATCAGGGGACAGGCCTAGACTTTAGATTTTTTAAATCACATCATAGGAGCTATAAAACAGAGGTCCTAATCATCGTTACTGCTACCACCACTGTGCTGTCACAGCTGCCTTGTTCCCAAGAAGCTGGTTCCTAGACATTTACACATGGACCTCAGCTGCTGCAAATACTTGTGTCCCCTGGAATTTGTGTGATAGTTGTGTGTGCTATAGGAAGAGGTTCCTGCTTCGTTTCTGCCTTCTAGACTTTGTGTGAATTGACACTCAGAGGATATCTGCAAGGAAGTCTTTTTTTTTTTTTTTTTTATGTAGATTCTGAGTTTTCCAACCTTTCCAGTAGAAAGAGGACAAACTAAAGGTTGAGAAAGCCAATTCAATTGTTTATTACTTTTTTAAAAATGTTTTCCTTCTTTGTAAAGCCAAAGCAGAGACAAGCATGTGTACCCACTATGTCCTTCTTTAAAATGAGATGTGCTCTTGGTACTTCACCTGCTATCATTACTACATTTCATGCCTCAGTCCATGCTTTTTATTCCAGATGTTTTCTCCTGTCCTTTCATAAGCAGTTAAATCTATAATGTTGACATATACACCCAAGGATGTCACTGATAAAGCATTCATTTATCCTTATGCTTTTGATTTTCTTTTAATCAAATCTAGATTTTTGGAAATTCCTTTATGTTTCTGCAAACTGAATCATGTATTGAAAAGATATTTTAAAATATTTTATCTGATTGTTTTACTTGTGATAGATGGAAGGAGTTTCTGTGACATCTGCTTGCCAAATATAGAAAGATGACCTAGGATATTTCTTTGGTTCTTTTAAAATATTTTTTTAATCCCCTAATGTCCAATCTTTCTTAGTCTCCTTTGCTGGTTTTCACTTTTCTTCCCAGTCTCTAAGTGTTGAGATCTTCTGGGAATCAGTTTTCAGGTTTCTTCTCTTTTACATTTATATACTTCTTCTAAATGGTCTTATCTGATACTCTCTTTTAAATGTTACCTCTTTGCTTGTGCCTTCCAAATTAATATATTCAGATTAGATGTTTCCCTTTGGTTCTAGATTAAGCCATCCAATTGCTACCTGCTCTTCCTATCTGGAGGTCAAGAAGACATCTCAAACATAAAATGTCCAAGCATAAACCTTAATCCCTCAACTCACACTCAAATCAGATTTTCTCTTACTTCACACTTCAGTAAACAATACAACAATTCATCCTGTTACTCATGAGAAAAAGCAAAAAATTTATCTTGCTTATTTCCTTTCCATGATCCCCAATTTCTAGTTCATGAACAAGCCCTGTCAGTTCTATCTTGAGCATAACCACTTTTCAATTCAGTGAACAATACAACAATTCATCCTGTTACTCATGAGAAAAAGCAAAAAATTTATCTTGCTTATTTCCTTTCCATGATCCCCAATTTCTAGTTCATGAACAAGCCCTGTCAGTTCTATCTTGAGCATAACCACTTTTCAAGATTCTCCCACTATCATACTAAGACACCATCAGATCTTAACTGTGGTTCAATACTAAGTGAACAAAGAATCCAAGTAGGTAACTGAAGAATACTAACTAGTTTCTATTTTACTCTCTCTTTAAATTGTATCAACCCTGGGCTGAAACTTCCAGGGTCTCTGCATCTTACTTAGAATGAAATACAAACTCTTATATGACATGACCCCCGTTTATGTCAGTGTATTTGCTCTATGATGTATCTTGTAAATTTCCCATCTGCACATTCTATTTTAACTTCACTGTTGTGTGAAAAACAGTCCATTTCTTCTGAAACACTCTTTACCAGTCCTTTGATTTTCCCACTCCAGGACTTCATACTAGTCTTAAGTAAAAAGCCATATTTTAAAGGCCTTCTTTTTATGACACTAGCTAAAATAATCACCCTTCACACACAGTTCTCTAGTATCTCATACCTATGATTTCTTTTTTGCATTTTTCACAGCCTAAATCTATTACACATTTGTTTGCTTTTTTATAGCCTACAATGAGTATGAAGATACTCATTCCTTCTTTGTAAAGCCAAAGCAGAGACAAGCATGTGTACCTACTATGTCCTTCTTTAAAGGACTCATTCATACTCATTCCAAACACCATAAGGAAAAGGTATTTGTCTAATTTTGTTTACCACTATAGCCTAAGAGGAGAAGGCAATGGCACCCCACTCCAGTACTCTTGCCTGGAAAATCCCATAGATGGAGGAGCCTGGTAGGCTGCAGTCCATGGGATCGCTAAGAGTCAGACATGACTGAGCGACTTCACTTTCACTTTTCATTTTCATGCATTGGAGAAGGCAATGGCAACCCACTCCAGTGTTCTTGCCTGGAGAATCCCAGGGATGGGGGAGCCTGGTGGGCTGCCATCTATGGGGTCACACAGAATCAGGCATGACTGAAGGGACTTAGCAGCAGCATAGCCTAAGACTAGATGATGTACATATGCATGTTGAATGGATGGATGGATGGTCAGATAGAATCCTCAGGTGAAGCTGCTCAGAACTAGTGGGTCATGAATGATATGTCAGGAGGAGCACCTGGGTTAGATTTACAGATTGAAAGGCATGGATACAGGAATCATTGGCACCAATAAAATCATCCAAGGATAGTGTGGTTAGGATAGGACCCCAAACAAGACATGGAACAGACCTATACACTTTCCTTACCTGTACACTCCCTTACCTGCTGCTGCTGCTAAGTCACTTCAGTCGTGTCTGACTCTGTGCGACCCCATAGACGGCAGCCCATGAGGCTCCCCCGTCCCTGAGATTCTCCAGGCAAGAACACTGGAGTGGGTTGCCATTTCCTTCTCCAATGCATGAAAGTGAAAAGTGA
>SJYT01022353.1:124310-217248 GCA_006410635.1 Cephalophus harveyi
CCACCTGATGCGAAGAGCTGACTCATTTGAAAAGACCCTGATGTTGGGAAAGATTGAAGGCAGGAGGAGAAAGGGGACAATAGAAGGTTAGATGGTTGGATGGCATCACCGACTCAATGGACATGGGTTTGGGTAAACTCCAGGAGTTGGTGATGGACAGGGAGGCCTGGCATGCTACGATTCATTGGGTCACAAAAAGTTGGACCCAACTGAGCGACTGAACTGAAATCCATGGGGTCACAAAGAGTCGGACACGACTGAGTGGCTTTCACTTTCTTCAAACAAATTTAGTGTATAGTATGAAAATGTTCCCTTCATGGCTTGCTGGCATTTCCTAGTTTTCAAGGACGTCACTCTGTTTTTAATACATTTTTGATAAGGACTTGTCTAAGATTTTCTTTTGGATTCATGCTCTGAGTCATGTCATGAATACATTGATGCCTGCTATCATAAAACTAATAACAATTTATCAAGATCCTAATTAAACATTTGGAAAGGCTGTATGAAATAACCATTTGAAAATTAATGAGGAGATGAACCTGTTACTAATGAATGTCAAAGAATGGAAAATTTGCAAATAAGTCCCCAAATGTCTCTGTGACAGTCACAGTGAAAATGGAGAATTTTAGGTGAGCTAAGGAACCTCATGAGATCACATAGGTACAACTGTTATATGTTTAATCAGGGACACAGAACTTAACAGAAATTAGCTGGCTACTTAGAGCTGACTCTGATGCAATGATATTGACAAGATTTTCTCTGGGTAACTGAGTCTACTATAGAACATAGCTACTGCAATCTTTCCAAAGGTAGAATTCTGCTGGGGATAAGAAAAGACCCAAATGTTGGTTATATCACTGCACCTTTAGACCCGGCTTTCAACAACTGTCCTAAAAAATGTACACTAGCAGTTCATGTGCTTCTGTTTAAGGGAATATTTACAAACGCTGTTTCTACTAGTTCTGAAATTGAACTCAGCAGAGGAAAGACCCTACAGCTTCAGAAATGAGAACAGAAACAGAGGTTCCAATCTGCTTCAAACCTGTCCATCCTTTTACCTGGACAATTACCAGGAGAGATGTCTGGGTAGTTTTAGATTACAGAAAGTGCATCTGCACTGATTATAGCTTTAGTTGGTTGCTACATAGACACATTGAAACAAACATTTTAATTTCTTCATTGAAATATTATAGTTACTGTTTTAAAATATATTAATTATAAAAATAATGCCAGCTTATAAAAATCAAATAAAGTGAAAATTTACAAAATACAAACTAAGAAACCTCTCTCAGGCTCCCCTACTCTTAACATCACTCTCCCTGGAGGTCACTGTTAATGATCTGGGCTTTATCTTCCACATGTTTATTTGTGCCTATGTACACCTAATCACATGCACACCTCTATGAAGACCTTTCACTTACATAGGCCACTCTCTTGGAGGTCTGTTCCATGTCTTTTTTCTCAGATCCCCAGGAGGTCTTCCCCTGCACTGAGTCATTGTCTGGGAGATGCCTGTGAGATGTGTGGTCCTAGTACACATGGTAACAGATTTCAGAGCACACTGCTGGACCACTGGTCAGTTTTGCTCCCTGCTGTCAGATATATGAGAAGCACATTCTCGCAGCTGCCTGTCTCACCACTCTCAGTCTACTTTCAATACAAGTAGCCAGAAAAATTCTTTTAAAAAGTATGTCAAATCGAATCTCTTCTTCACTCAGAATTTTTCAAAATCTCCCCTTTTCATCAAGAATAAAAGCTATATTCACACAACAGCCACAGTGCCCTCTGCGCCCTACTTCCTGCCCCCCATCTTCTCCCCTTACCTCTCCTACATTATATACTGCTTTCCCTCTTTGGCCACTCTATCCTGGAGGGTATAGAGACACGTGCTCCTTGAATATACCTGGCAAGATCTAATCTCAGGCTTCCCATTTCACTGAGAAGATTGATGCAATCATCAAAAAATTGCACTGGCTGTTCTCTCTCTTTGAGGAGCTCTTTACCCGATAGCCCCGTGGCCCATTGACCTATTTCAAGTCTTTGATCAGCTATTACATTCTTGCTGAGGGCTGCTTTATTGACTATGCCAAAGCCTTTGACTGTGTGGATCACAATAAACTGTGGAAAATTCTTCAAGAGATGGGAATACCAGACCATCTGACCTGCCTCTTGAGAAACCTATATGCAGGTCAGGAAGCAACAGTTAGAATGGGACATGGAACAACAGACTGGTTCCAAATAGGAAAAGGAGTACATCAAGGCTGTATATTGTCACCCTGCTTATTTAACTTCTATGCAGAGTATATCATGAGAAACGCTGGAAGAAACACAAGCTGGAATCAAGATTGCCAGGAGAAATATCAATAACCTCAGATATGCAGATGACACCACCCTTATGGCAGAAAGTGAAGAGGAACTAAAAAGCCTCTTGATGAAAGTGAAAGAGGAGAGTGAAAAAGTTGGCTTAAAGCTCAACATTCAGAAAACTAAGATCCTGGCATCTGGTCCCATCACTTCATGGGAAATAGATGGGGAAAGAGTGGAAACAGTGTCGGACTTTATTTTTCTGGGCTCCAAAATCACTGCAGATGGTGATTGCAACCATGAAATTAGAAGACGCTTACTCCTTGGAAGAAAAGTTATGACCAACCTAGATAGCATATTAAAAAGCAAAGATATTACTTTGCCAACAAAGGTCCATCTAGTCAAGGCTATGGTTTTTCCTGTGGTCATGTATGGATGTGAGAGTTGGACTGTGAAGAAAGCTGAGTACCGAAGAACTGATGCTTTTGAACTGTGGTGTTGGAGAAGAGTCCCTTGGACTGCAAGGAGATCCAACCAGTCCATCCTAAAGGAGATCAGTCCTGGGTGTTCATTGGAAGGACTGATGCTGAAGCTGTAACTCCAGTACTTTGGCCACCTCATGTGAAGAGTTGACTCATTGGAAAAGACCCTGATGCTGTGAGGGATTGGGAGCAGGAGGAGAAGGGGACAACAGAGGATGGGATGGCTGGATGGCATCACTGACTTGATGGACATGAGTTTGGTAAACTCCAGGAGTTGGTGATGGACAGGGAGGCCTGCTGTACTGCAATTCATGGGGTCGCAAAGAGTTGGACACGACTAAGCGACTGAACTGAACTGAACTGAGGTCTACCTGGAACACCCTATTTAAAATAGCAGTCTTAACCTTGACACTCTTGATCCCCCAACCTAGTTCTGTTTTTGTTTGTTTCAGCAGCATTGATTATATGGAAGATTCTTTATACTGTAGTTATTTACATGCACCCCACCAGAATGTAAAGTCTGCAAGTAGAGGACAGCAGTCCATAGAGCCCTCGATCCTAGAAGAGTGCCTAAGGATAGTAACCATTTAGTGAACACTTGAAGAATAATAAGTGGATGGATGAGTGAATTTACTCCAAAATAAGTAAAGTCATCCTCATAGAAGGCAATGGCACCCCACTCCAGTACTCTTGCCTGGAAAATCCCATAGACAGAGGAGCCTGGTAGGCTGCAGTCCATGGGGTTGCTGAGTCAGACGTGACTTAGCAACTTCACTTTCACTTTTCACTTTCATGCATTGGAGAGGGAAACAGCAACCCACTCCAGTGTTCTTGCCTGGAGAATCCCAAGGACAGCAGAGCCTGATAGACTGCCGTCTATGGGGTCGCAGAGTCAGACACGACTGACATGACTTAGCAGCAGCAGCAGCAGAGTCAGCCTGGTAGGCTCCATCAATTACCTGCTCTAAAGTAGGAATAATAATTATGTGCTAAGGTGCTTCAGTCATGTCCAAATCTTGGCGACCCTGTGGACTATAGCCAGGCAGGCTCCTCTGTCCATGGGATTCTCCAGGCAAGAATAATGGACTGGATTGCCTTGTCCTCCTTCAAGAGATCTTCCCGACTCAGTATTGAACATATGTCTCTTATTACTCCTGAACTGGCAGGTGGGTTCTTTATCTCTAGTGCCATAAAGATCACCTAAAACCTACTTCACAGGGTTGTCATGAGAACTCAGTTAGCAATTAGGTAATAATTATAAAAAAGCACAAAACTGTACCTGAAATATATTAAGTGCTTTGTTAATGGTATATAGTACTTTATTTTTGTTTTATGTAGTGTTTAAGGTAAAAGTGGAACCATGCTGTATATATTATTCATGCAACTTGATTTTTGCACTCAATGAAATACCTTCTTTTTTTTTTCAAATAGGACATACAGACATCATTTATTCATTGAATAAATGCCTTGAAGTGCTTCTCTGTGTCTTTATAGCATTTGCATTTTACCTTCTCTTTCTTTCTGACTGCATAGTATTCTATAGTATTTACGTGTAATTATTTAATCATGCTTCTAATAATATAATATGTATTTGAATGGTTTGTCATTTTTGTTAATATATATGGTTCCCTTGCAACATAATCTAACCGAAACTGAAATTGGACATGATAATAACATTATTTATTTTTCCATATACTTTAGAAAATGCATGACAGTTAAAGTCAGAGATTACAGTATTTTTCAAATTTTTTGAACTAATATTTATCAGTCTGGCTGAAGAAGTAATTTATGTATGATAACTATTTTAAATCCACTATGTGTATGTGTATATAATTCAATAGACATGAGTTATTTTGTCAATCCCACTTCAATAATAGTAACTAAAGAAGTAAGATTTGAGAGGAATCAGTTGTTTTGCTTCTGAACCCAGAAACAAAATTTGTTTTAGGAAATGAAAGGCGATAAAGCTCACCAAAAGACAAAACAAATTAAAGGCCAGAGAAAGTCCTGGAAATATTTAAGTTCCTGCTTCCAAATGATTTCAAGTTCTAGCTGTATCCTGGAAAACCAAGTTGTTTAAAACCATTCTTTTGTATGCTCTCTCAACAAATAGCTCTTCTTTTTCCTAAGGAATTTCAAGTTTTGTTTCTGTAACTTAAAACCAAAGAAGTCAACTGTATGACATATATTTAGCTATAACTTGGGATATTAAAATTAAGGCAGAAATAGGCATTTATATATTCTTGGTATCTACAAGTGGAGAAGGAAATGGCAACCCACTCCAGTATTCTTACCTGGAGAATCCTGTGGACAGAGGAGCCTGGTGGGCTGCTGTCCATAGGGTCACACAGAGTTGGACACGACTGAAGCGACTTAGCATGCATGCATGCATTGGAGAAGGAAATGGCAACCCACTCCAGTATCCTTGCCTGGAGAATCCCAGGGACAGGGGAGCCTGGTGAGTTGCTGTCTATGGGGTCGCACAGAGTCGGACACGACTAAAGCAACTTAGTTGCAGCAGCAGCAGTATCTACAAGAGATCTGTTCATAAATTCATTTTAATGTTATATTAATCAAAGGCCGTCCTAACATATCACATTATTAGAAAACATGCTAGAAGATAAATATGAATCAGTTAAGAGGCACAAGATTATACGTTTCAGGGTATAGATTCCGTCCGTACCATCCTTTGAAAACTTCTTCTCTGGTCAGGCAGATTATAGCTTTGTTATTTCCTGGAGCTTGGGGCTAGAATTGGAACTCCTAATGAGAAACCTTTTCTTCAGGAGGCTGTTTCCTCTCCCCAGGCAATTAATCACACACTCTTCAGAAGACTTTGCCTGAAAAAGTCCCTTTTTGATGTGCTGCTCTCACCCCCCTCATAACTACACATAATAGAAAGTTTTCCAACAAAACTGTTGTTGATAGAAGATGCTTTCTTCCTGAATAGTGGGCACTTCAGTCACGTGTATTTGATGATAACAATAATAATCTATTGCTGTTAGCCTCTGGGCACTCGCTCTAAGCCTTTCAGTTTCTGATACAAATTTCAGGTAGGCCCTCTGTTCCTCTAGGGAAGTAAACAACTTTCTAGAAAACCTTCTGAAAATTTCCTTAACTTATTGTAGAGTAATGCTTTTAAACTTTAATGTGCAGATGCATTGCTCCAGGATCACGTAAAATGCACATTCAGATTCAGAAGGTGTAGAATGAAGCTTGAAATTCTGCCAAGTGACGTGAACACTGCTGTTTTACAGGCTACACTTTGATTAGAAAGTTCCAGAAAATTTCTTATTTAGTGGTCCTGTACAGTGCTCTAATGTAATATCAAACTACCACAAACCTTTCAGTGTATCTCTCCCTTGCAGAACAGTAGCTCCCTACCACACACTTAAAAAAAAAAAAAAATGGAGTGTCAAAATCAAAACTTTTTTCTACTTTCATCTTCTGAGAATTGCCATAAGTTAATTAATCCCTATATATGGGCGTGGTTCTCATGTCACCAAGAGCATTCTTTGTGAAGAATATACATCAGATATCTAACAGGATGGGCAAAGAAAATCAGTTTTTTTTTTTTTTTTTGGGTGGCTCTAAATGCATAGTACATAGTTTCCAATATGCATTATCTTTTGCATTCATCTTACCCTAATATGGAAAATGGGAAGTAATTACAAAGAAACATTCCTAATTTATGTTTTTGCACTTTCACATTTTATTTCTCCCAATCTGAATTTTTGCATATAAGCCAGTGCAATTTCTTCTACCTTTTCTTCTAACCCTGTGGAAACAGTTAAGTCATAAAAGTAGGGCCCACTGATTCAGTGATTATAACAATAATGTCACCATTCTTGTGGGGCAAAATATCCTTTTCCATTTTGAGGTGACATGCCCAGAAAACTTTAAGTAGAACATTAGATGTAGCACTGTTGTTAGTCGTAGACTCTGCCAGAAATCTGTACATATAAGGAGTAATCAAAGGACATGCTTTCTGTTGATGTGGACTTGTTAGCACACAATGCCTTTGCCCCAGTGAATTGATAACAGGATGTAGCATGTAGCACTTTTAGGTCACTTTGAATCCAGCCCAAGTTGGTTGTGATTAACGCTGCTAACAACAACAGCTGTTGTAGGACTAATATGAAATATGGAATGGTCTCAGTCTAGTTCACTCGTGACAAGTACCCACATCATGAAAATCATCACAATCATTAGCGCCCTTGTAGGCAGCCTTGGGAGTCTGAATGGTTTTGAAACTGAATGCCAGACTTCCCTAGAGATGAGCCCAGTGACAATAAATCAGATTCACTGGAAGCTTGTTATGAGGAAAACTATTTCACTTCTTACATGGCATCTGCTCTCTAAATAATATGATTAGATCTCTAGGGCAATTTATGTGGACCACTAAACGGCCATAAAATATCATAAACTCATGACATATGATTAGTTCTCCCCATTTAACACATATAAACATCTATTACAGGTAAAGACTCTGGTGCTTGTGAGAAACTTAACTCTAATCCTTCCACTAATAGCATTAGGTCTTAGAAAGAACAGATGAACAGGCTTGCCCTTGAAGTAGTGTTGCTTCAGCCAGAATCCTGACCTAGTAATAACTTCTGTTTTTATAAATAATTGGTCATGTTATGTTTTCTAGTATAGCTATGAACTGATTTAATCAAAAATAACAAATACTTTGATCATTTTCATCTGTGATATCAATTATTCACACTTATAAACAATATATGTATAATTTATGTAATTATGTAAATATAATCACCTCATGCAATGATTTCTAAAGTATGCTTTATTAGCAATAATTATAGTTTAAAAATCTAGCGTCAGAATCACATACCTCAGTGGAAAGGAGTCTCTCTGATACCTTAGGCATCTTAGCAGCAGTGTGCATTTTCTAATAGCAGGAAGATGGATTTACCCCCATCCTGAGTTGGGAGGTAGTTGTGTTTTTTCTGTGTTCTCTAAACCTTGGGTATGGCATAGAAAGAAGGATCCATACATCTGTCTAGGCACTCCCAGTTACACACTAATCAATTAAAGCAACCAGGTTATCCTGGTAATTTTAAAATCCAGTAACATGTTTTACATGGTAATAATCATACTTATTTGAGGATAGACAATAAAAATCTTACAGAAAAATACCAAGGGGAAAGTCCACCCCTAACTAGTAGAAACTACTTTGATTATTTCTGAAAGGTTATCCTCAAGTATTAAGCTTTTAAAAACAAGATATATGTTTTGCTTCTTCTTTGCCTCTTACCTTTCTCTTCAAGGCCATTTCTTATTCTAAAATATCTCAAACATATATACAATAATAGAAAACCATAGCATACATTCATGTATTTGCTACCAAGATTAAACAGATATTTACATTTGTGATATTTAACTTAAATGAAAATTTAAAAATTGTAGATACGTGAAAGTCCACCTCTCTCTTTTCCTTTTCATCTTTGGTCACAGAGGAAGTTGATGTAAATTATTTTTGTGCAATTTCTTGAACTTTTATTCTATTTGAATGTACCAAATTTATACCATCATATTCTATATTTTAAGAATTTGAAACAATAATATTCTGTATTTTAGAGGATTTTTTGCCCTCAACATTACATACTTGAGATTTATCGTGTTAATGTGTATAGCTTTGTTTCATTCATTTACACTGTCATATAACATTCCATTGAATGAATAAACAGCATATATCACAGCTTTCTGTTAAAGTGATCCTACAGAAGAATAATTAGGTTGTTGCTCTTTTCTACTAAAGCAGGTAATGCTTCAATGACCATCATAATATATGTCTCCTCAGGCATCTGTGTAGTATTTTCTCTAGAATAGAGACTTGTAAGTGGAGCTGCTGGCAATAATTTATGGGCATATTCAGATTTACTAAGTGTTGCCAAAATACTCTCCAAAATGTTTGTACCAGTTAACACTTCCAACAGCAGCAGTTACTGCGTGGCCTCATTCTAACCAACTCCTGGTGTTGTGTTTTGTTTTGTTTTGTTTTTTTAAAAGAAAACATGGTTGTAAAACATCTCATTTGTTTTAATTTCTCTTTCCCTGCAATATCAGTGAGAACTTTGAGCATCATTCCATATTTCATTAGTCATTAGGGTTGCTTTCCATTTTCAAGTCTTTTCTGTTTACTTGTCTTTCATTTTTATTTGCTGAAGTTTCTATATTTTGATCTCAATTATTTTGAGTTAAAGGACTTCTAACTCTCATAGGATGAAGCTTTTCTAAAAGATGTGGCCTCCAAAAAACTTTTAAGCAATTAAAATCTTCACCTATTTCCTGAAGATGAAGAGATAAGTCATAACTCTCAGTGAAACTTTTTTAAAATTCTGTGCACAGTTTTACTTTTCTCAAAGAAATTAAAAGTGTTAGTCACTCAGCCATGTCCAACTCTTTACAATTCCAGGGACTGTAGCCTTCCTGGCTCCTCTATCCGCGAAATTCTCCAGGCATGAACACTGGAATGGGTTGCCATGCCCTCCCCCAGGGAATCTTCCCAACCTAGCGATCAAACCCAGGTCTCCCACATTGCAGGTGGATTCTTTACTGTCTGAGCCACCAGGCATATTCTTTGCCATCTGAGCCAACAGGGATAGAGCTCAGTTACTGTCTTTTTTTCTTTCTGACCATGCTTCCTGTTTTTCACATTCAAGTTTCTCTTTCTTCCCACTCTGTGTTCTCCACTCAAAGCCAATTATTGATCACTGTTGTCTCCTTGACTCAAGCACATTTTCACCTTCTCTCCCTCCAGAAACATTTGACCCTTCCAATATTAATGGGTCTTTTCAGTTACCTCTTCCAGTCATTAATTAGCTGGTAGCTAAAGGAATGAGAGTCCTAGGAATGTATGGAGCAGCTGGGGATAGAAGAAACTATAAATACTCAGGTGAATTGTTTTCCCTGTCACGTTCTAAATAAAGATTTTCTCATCTTTATTCTGAATTTAAAGTATCCAACTTGGTTTGTCATACCTTCCACTTGGAATTGTTACTCTCATCCCTCTACTTTTATGAATTTTGCCTTATAATACTAACAAGAAAATTAATAATAACCAGTGGGGTTTCAATTTTTTTTCTAGCAAATTCTTCTATCTTTAATTTTTTTTGTGCTCTTTATTTTTTTATTTTTTTTTTTTTTTACTTTACAATACTGTATTGGTTTTGCCATACACTGACATGAATCCGCCACAGGTGTACATGAGTTCCCAATCCTGAACCCCCCTTCCACCACCCTCCCCATATTGTCTCTCTGGGTCATCCCAGTGCACCAGCCCCAAGCATCCTGTATCCTGTATTGAACCTAGACTGGCGATTTGTTTCTTACATGACAGTATACATGTTTCAATGCCATTCTCCCAAATCATTCCACCCTCTCCCTCTCCCATCAATTTTAACTATCACATGTGTATATACTAGCCAACACATAATATGCATTCCAATTCATATCCGCTTTTATGTTCAATATTTATAATATTTATATTGATAATTATTTTAATATTTTACAAAAGATAAACTTTTCATCTATCACTGTCTCATATATGTCCTAGAAAACATTTTCATCTCTGGGAACAACATTGCTTTCCCCATGAAATTTACATTTTTCAATTTCTTTTATGCACAAATTGCTAAACTATTCTTTAAAAAAATTTTAATAATTTACCAAATTAAACTCTTATTACAACTAGGGTATAGACTATTATCTGGCTTTATCTTTCTACCTAACTATTTCTAAGTTTATAAATTCAGAAAGTTGTCTATGTTAGACATAGATGTGTAGAAGAGACAGCCCTGGCATAGGTATATATCATTTCTTTTCCATTATTATTTTAAATAAAAAACATAATTTCACTGAAATAACTTCCATCTGTAATGATTTTCAGGATTATATTATTTTCATAGTTGGTGATTATTATAGGAATTTGTCCTGATTTGGGTATGATATTTGCTGAAGTTTATTTTTGTACTACCTATTCAAAATCTGTTGCTAAGCAGACAAAAGACAAAACTAATGTTACAGAGGCATTTCTTTTTAATGTACTAAAAATAAGAATTTCTAAAAATCTCAACTGTGACAATTTCCTGCCTGCTTAATCTTTTAATGACTGCAGGTCACCTGCAAGCAACAGTCAGACTCCTTAAGATGAAGTATAATGCATTGCATCATCTGACTTCCTCCTTCCATTTTGCAGTGTCTTACTAACAGTTTATTTAATGACAGAAATAAATAGGTTGTAATGGCTTACACCAATGACATAATTTCTTGCCTTGCTGTCTGGTCATACTCTTTCTTCTGTCTGGAATGACATTACTTTCTCTTGTTTCCTGATATAACTTATACATATCTATAACATTCAATTCATTCATCAATTGACAACTCCCTGAAGCCTTCTCTGACCAGTGGTTTTTAAATTGAGTTAGGTTTCAAGGTTGATTTTGTTCCCACTTATGCAAAATATATTTCTATCTTAGTCTCCTCTTTATTCTGGACACATATACATATATCTGTTTTACTAATCAGACTCCAGGACCTTTAATTTTAGAGACTGAACTTAATTATTTTCATATGGTGTGTACTTAGCATAATGCCTGGTATGTATGCTCAGTGAGTGCCTTGTGCAATGAACTGAATTATTCTGTGCCTACTTATGTATGGTTGATGTAAAAAGTACCAGTTAACGTTTTGTCTTTTCTTTAAAACAAACTACACAAAAATTCAACCAAACTGAAATTTCTTATGTTTTAATAATGGTCATAATTGCTCAAATACAACAAAAGCATGTATATTCTTTTTAAATATTCAGTAAAGGAACTGCTTTTTACTTTTTAAATGAGCATTCTTCCATTTATTTGGAGAAGGTGCAGTTGATTTTTTTTTAACATTGTTTCTAAACTAGGTATATGTACAAAACATTTACCTTAAGTAACAGATAGAAATTGCTAGTGTAAGTAAATTCTCTTTTCCTATATGTATTCCTGCTTCATGCAATATCACAAAAATTATAAGAATTGTACTGTAAAACATAATAGTGAGATACTCTAAAAATGTTAGTATGTAAACTGAAATTGTCACTTAAGAAAATTGCAATTTTCCATTGAAAATTTCCTTTGAATCCCTGCTAATGTGATTCCAGGTTATTCAGTAGCACATGAGGTAGGGTGAGTTAGCATTTCTTCCCTGACAGAACTGCCTAGAATTCTTGCTATTTCCCTTGCTATATCTGTGTGTATGTGCTCAGCCGCTCAGTCATGTCCAACTCTTTGCGACCCCATTAACTGTAGCCTGCCATGCTTCTCTGCCCATGGGATTTTCCAGGCAAGAATACTGCACTAGCCTATTATCTATAGATTTTGGGGGAGGGGAAGGCCTCAGTTCAGTTCAGTTCAGTCGCTCAGTCGTGTCCGACTCTTTGCGACCCCATGAATCGCAGCACGCCAGGCCTCCCTGTCCATCACCAAGTCCCGGAGTTCACTCAGACTCACGTCCATCGAGTCAGTGATGCCATCCAGCCATCTCATCCTCGGTCGTCCCCTTCTCCTCCTGCCCCCAATCCCTCCCAGCATCAGAGTCTTAACAGCTAATAACCTTAGTTATTAGTGAGTTTGAAAGAGCCAAATATGTAATGACTTGTAAATCATTTTTTATTTAAAATGAAAATATGTATTTAGTTTAAAAATGTACATGATACCAAAAAAAAAAAAAATATGTAGCTGGCAACTAGCTGTTGAGCATTCCTGGTGGCTCAGATGGTAAAGAATCTGTCTGCAATATGGGGAACTTGGGTTGGATTCCTGAGTGGGGAAGATCCCCTGGAGGAGGGCATGGCCACCCACTCCAGTATTCTTGCCTGGAGAATCCCATGGGCAGAGGAGCCTGGCTAGTTGCAGTCCATGGGGTCACAAAGAATCAGGCTGAGCGACTAAGCACAGCACAGCACAGCACATCTGTGGAACAGTCATCAATAGGAAGACACTGGAACCCACCAAAAAAAGATACCTTTCATGGAAGTACAAAGGTGAAACCACAACCAAACTATAGAGGGGCACAATCATGATAAAATCAAATCCTATACCCTCTGGGTGGGCGACCCACAAACTGGAAAACAGTAACATCAAAGTAACATCTCACGCTGTTGTACAGGTTGTAGGCCTCACAGCAGGCTTCTGGGGATCTGGCCAAGGGACTGGGAATCCACAGGGAATCTGACACTGAAGGCCAGCAGGATTTGATTACAGGACCTCCACAGCACTATAAATAAATAAAAATACTGATACCTGATATTTACAAATGCCACTTACTCTGAGGGCATTATTTTATGTCATTAGCACTTAACTGTTGCTGACAAGAATGCTGCCAATCTGGTTCTTATTTCTATGTCAGTGACCACGATGAGTTGAATTTTGCCCCCCGACTCCAAAAGAGACTTGTGGAAGTTCTAACCCCAAGTACATCAGAATGTGACTTTACCTGCAACTCCCCTCATTGCAGATGTGATTATGTACATTAAGGGAAGATGATACTGAAGAGGGTGGACCCCTAAGCCAGTATAACTGTGTCTTTGTTAAAATAACAATGGCCTGGTGAAGACAGAGACACAGGGAGAATGTCATGTGATGAGGAAGGTGAAGACTGGAGTTTTGTAGATGCAAATCATGGAATGATAAGGATTGCCAGCCAACAATCAGCACTAGAAAGAAGCAAGAGAGGCTTCCCTTAATGGTTTCAAAGGAAGCATGGCTCTGCAACAGCTTGATTTTGGACTTCTAGCCTCCAAAACTGTAAGAAAATAAATTTCTGTTGTTTTAGGTCACCCAGTCTATGGTACTTCATTATAGCAGCCCTAGGAAGCCAGTACAGGAGAAGGCTATGGCATCCCACTCCAGTACTCTTGTCTGGAAAATCCCATGGACAGAGTAACCTGGTAGGCTGTGGTCCATGGAGTCGCGAAGAGTCAGACATGACTGAGCGACTTCCCTTTCACTTTTCACTTTCATGCATTGGAGAAGGAAATGGCAACCCACTCCAGTGTTCTTGCCTGGAGAATCCCAGGGACAGGGGAGCCTGGTGGGCTGCCGTCTATGGGGTTGCACAGAGTCGGACACGACTGAAGTGACTTAGCAGCAGCAGCAGCAGCAGGAAGCTAATACAGTGACTCTGTTTCTTTTTCTAGAATATTTGGAACATTTATTTATCTGATTTTTGTTCTGCCATGTTACAACTTGTCTAACTAGCTTTTCTTTTTATGTCTTGTACTCTATACTTTGTAATTGGGTGTTTCTATCACGAGAAAACTTCAACTTAAGAAAATTCTCTGAGATAATTTTAAAACTTTATTTCACTATCTTTTTTCTTTCCTTTTTTGGAGGAATTCCTATTAGAAAGCTGTTGGAGCTTTCTAACAGGAATTAGAAATATGCCAATATTCTCAAATATGCCAAATTCTTACCAGGTCCTGCTGTTCTTTCTGCCGAGACTGCTCTTCCATTTTTCCCAAGATGTGTATAAGAGACAGGTTGCAGAATTAATCAAATGAAGGAATTTTTTTTGCTCTTTATAGACATTAAAATGCATATGTAAGACATGACTATTTTATGCCATATGTTATTTTTAGTATCTATTTTATTACTTCTCTTAATATTTTGATAAGTAAAGCATTTTTCCCATACCGTAAATTTTTATGTAATGTATTAAAAATTGCTTTTTAGTATTAGCCTACTCCTAATTTAGAGAGCACCTTACAAGATAAAGCACTTTATATATTCAGTGATGGATAGTATTACCATTTTACAGTTGAGAAAACCAGCTGAGTAGTGACATAAAGGTCAGTGAAACTTTATCTATTCTCAAAGGTTAGATTATTTTAATATAATTGATAATGGGTGAAGTTCAACAATTGGGTAATAACTAATAACCTTAGTTATTAGTGAGTTTGAAAGAGCCAAATATGTAATGACTTGTAAATCATTTTTTATTTAAAATGAAAATATGTATTTAGTTTAAAAATGTACATGATACCAAAAAAAAAAAAAAATATGTAGCTGGCAACTAGCTGTTGAGCATTCCTGGTGGCTCAGATGGTAAAGAATCTGTCTGCAATATGGGGAACTTGGGTTGGATTCCTGAGTGGGGAAGATCCCCTGGAGGAGGGCATGGCCACCCACTCCAGTATTCTTGCCTGGAGAATCCCATGGGCAGAGGAGCCTGGCTAGTTGCAGTCCATGGGGTCACAAAGAATCAGGCTGAGCGACTAAGCACAGCACAGCACAGCACATCTGTGGAACAGTCATCAATAGGAAGACACTGGAACCCACCAAAAAAAGATACCTTTCATGGAAGTACAAAGGTGAAACCACAACCAAACTATAGAGGGGCACAATCATGATAAAATCAAATCCTATACCCTCTGGGTGGGCGACCCACAAACTGGAAAACAGTAACATCAAAGTAACATCTCACGCTGTTGTACAGGTTGTAGGCCTCACAGCAGGCTTCTGGGGATCTGGCCAAGGGACTGGGAATCCACAGGGAATCTGACACTGAAGGCCAGCAGGATTTGATTACAGGACCTCCACAGCACTATAAATAAATAAAAATACTGATACCTGATATTTACAAATGCCACTTACTCTGAGGGCATTATTTTATGTCATTAGCACTTAACTGTTGCTGACAAGAATGCTGCCAATCTGGTTCTTATTTCTATGTCAGTGACCACGATGAGTTGAATTTTGCCCCCCGACTCCAAAAGAGACTTGTGGAAGTTCTAACCCCAAGTACATCAGAATGTGACTTTACCTGCAACTCCCCTCATTGCAGATGTGATTATGTACATTAAGGGAAGATGATACTGAAGAGGGTGGACCCCTAAGCCAGTATAACTGTGTCTTTGTTAAAATAACAATGGCCTGGTGAAGACAGAGACACAGGGAGAATGTCATGTGATGAGGAAGGTGAAGACTGGAGTTTTGTAGATGCAAATCATGGAATGATAAGGATTGCCAGCCAACAATCAGCACTAGAAAGAAGCAAGAGAGGCTTCCCTTAATGGTTTCAAAGGAAGCATGGCTCTGCAACAGCTTGATTTTGGACTTCTAGCCTCCAAAACTGTAAGAAAATAAATTTCTGTTGTTTTAGGTCACCCAGTCTATGGTACTTCATTATAGCAGCCCTAGGAAGCCAGTACAGGAGAAGGCTATGGCATCCCACTCCAGTACTCTTGTCTGGAAAATCCCATGGACAGAGTAACCTGGTAGGCTGTGGTCCATGGAGTCGCGAAGAGTCAGACATGACTGAGCGACTTCCCTTTCACTTTTCACTTTCATGCATTGGAGAAGGAAATGGCAACCCACTCCAGTGTTCTTGCCTGGAGAATCCCAGGGACAGGGGAGCCTGGTGGGCTGCCGTCTATGGGGTTGCACAGAGTCGGACACGACTGAAGTGACTTAGCAGCAGCAGCAGCAGCAGGAAGCTAATACAGTGACTCTGTTTCTTTTTCTAGAATATTTGGAACATTTATTTATCTGATTTTTGTTCTGCCATGTTACAACTTGTCTAACTAGCTTTTCTTTTTATGTCTTGTACTCTATACTTTGTAATTGGGTGTTTCTATCACGAGAAAACTTCAACTTAAGAAAATTCTCTGAGATAATTTTAAAACTTTATTTCACTATCTTTTTTCTTTCCTTTTTTGGAGGAATTCCTATTAGAAAGCTGTTGGAGCTTTCTAACAGGAATTAGAAATATGCCAATATTCTCAAATATGCCAAATTCTTACCAGGTCCTGCTGTTCTTTCTGCCGAGACTGCTCTTCCATTTTTCCCAGGTCTAACTCCTGCAGAACTCAGCTTGAAAGCCTTTTTATTATAAAATATGTCCTCTTATCATTCCCTCTTCATTACATTGTTTTCTTTTTAAATAAATTATTAAAATATAGTTTCTTTATGATGTTGTTATTTTCTGCTGACAGCAAATTGAATCAGCTATATGTATACATATATCTCTCGCTTTTGGATTTCCTTCCCATTTGGGTCACCAGCGAAAACTGAGTAGAGTTTTCCATGCTATAGGGTAGTTTTTGTTGGTTATCCATTTTAAGCGTAGTAGTATATATATGTCAATCCCAATCTCCCAATTCATCTTACCCACCTTTCCCCACATGGTGTCCATACCTTTGTTCTCTACATCTGTGGCCCTATTTCTGCTTTGCAAATAGATTCATCCACTCCATTGCTTTCTTGATAATCATATTTTTTTCAGTTCCTAAAGATTTATTTGTTTGGTGAGGATAGAAAGCAAGAGTCTCATGTTGAGCACTATATTCCTTATACCTAGCGTCATGTCTGGAACACGACAAGTGCCCGATAAATATTTGATGAAGGAGGAATAGACACTAAAATGAGTAATTTTATATGAAATGTGTTAGTGAAGTAAATTTTGTTTTAGAGAAGTGATAACAGGTTAAACACAGTAAAATCAACCAGAATGTGAAGAAATAAAAACTAGTTACAAAATTATGTTTCTTACTTAACTTGTGTATTTTTAATAGTCCAACTACATTAAATCAAGCCTGTTTGTATTCAGGCTTTCCAAGCTGACCTTGCTTGAAATTGGAAGCATTTTTAGAATAATTTATGCACCAAGAAAAGAGTACAATGCTCTAGTGATGCAAGGCCCCTGAGGGTAGAATATCAAGTAAAATATTCATGAAGCTTAAGTGCAAGAGATATCAGATTTTCTGTGGTAGTTTAACAGTATATTTCTATACAAGGGAGTTGTAAAATGAAGAATATGAGAGAAGATAAATATTTAGGATAATGCAGAAGACATATAAAGTGAATCCTTGCCTGATGAATTTTGCAGCTCTTTCCATTCCAAGTGTGTGTGTGTGTTCATGTTTCCTTATTGAGCCACATCAGATGCTTCTTTATAATCATTTTGAAAATTAATATTAAGATCAATAGGGATTTGGCTATTCCTACATGGGTTAGCTTCTGATTGTCATTCATGTGTGGCCATTTGAAATTGAGATACATTTTCTTCATTTATTTTGTATGAAAAAGAAAAGATGGAATATGATGTCTTAATAATTGTATAAGTTTTTGTAAGGTAGTTCCTGTGGAAGAAAGATAGCCATTCTTTCCTCAGCCTATTATCCATGGTCCATCATATGTTTTCTATGACACTTATTTTCTAAGGTGTTCAAGGAAGATACATGATGAAAAGAGTATTGGAAAATATGTAAGATGCAGTCCATCTTTCAGAGTTCTTCATGTTGAAAACAGCCACTAAAAGTTAAATGGGTAATAAAGTAATAAGAAGCCTTGCTATGTATATTTCTCTAATGGTATATCGTTCTCCTGTTATTGATTATTTTAATTCTTAATCTAAAGGTAAAAAAGTTTTTGATTTGTTTTTGAAAAACAAATTATTAAACAGCAAGCTCAATCTTGTTTCAAAGCGTCTGCACAGGATGCTATCCCCGCTTCCAGCTTGTGACTATCTTATTCTCAGATTTTAGATCACCATACAGTATGTGAAATATTAGAGTTACAGAATTAGTAAGCTGAGAAATCATTGTAACCTATAGTATCTTTGTTTTGTGATCTTCTTGAATATTTAACTTACAAAAT
The DNA here is from genome assembly GCA_006410635.1 of Cephalophus harveyi. Lineage (NCBI taxonomy): Eukaryota > Metazoa > Chordata > Mammalia > Artiodactyla > Bovidae > Cephalophus > Cephalophus harveyi. The sequence goes on from SJYT01022353.1 coordinate 142,753, forward strand.
ACATTAATGGTCCAGCAATATCTTAGATTGATAATATATAGTCTGGTTTACATTCTGTTTTAAATACTTGCACCAATATTTTTTTCTTTCAGAGCAGTAGCTCTGATATGATCTGAAATTTAAAATGAGAACCTACCTAGAGTGCTAGTTATAGATAAAATACTGTGCTCCCTGTTGGACTGAGAAGCCTTCTACTTGTTTCCTGTCTATTTCAGATGTGGGAGATTACAGGAAGGTCATATCCTCCTCACAGCTGTCACATGAATGCTGACCAGAAGAATCATGTTAATTGCCAGCACTGTCACAAATAGCATATTTATAAATCTGATTTTTATGGCCAAGATCCCACAAAAATAAGACTTCATGAGAGTAAACATGACTGAAACAGATAAATCATAATTCATGACCTAAAAAGGGCAATAATATTGCTGATATATTAGACAAAAAGTTCTCAGTTATCTTGAATTTAAAGTTAGTATTATTTCAATCTGGAAAATGTGATTTGCTTCACAGCAAACTATTTTTACAGCTGTGTAATGAAAATCAAAGAGAAAATTATACTGGCACCTGAATTCACATCACTATTGTCATTACTAATATATTTTTAGGAATGTGTCATGGTCAGATATTTACACATAGAAATGAAAGGAATCATACTGGAAAATTTTCATGAAGCTTTGATTTTTTTCAATCCCCCTTCTGCACAGTACTCTAAAGTGGTGTTCCCTCCTTTCTCTTTTGTAATTCCTCTTTTATTTCTCTTCTCTGATCTCGCTCTATTTTTATTCTTTTTACTTCTCCCCACCCTAATCACAGCCCAAAAGTGACAGATGAGTGTGGGGAAAAAAAAAAAAAAGTACAAAATGGAGAAATCAATTGTTCCATTCTTGTCTCATAAACTCAGGTTACTCATCAAATCCTTTTCTATAATTTAGTAGTCATGAAAATTGGTTAAGATTAAAATATCTCTTCTGGCTCATTCAAAAGTTGTGATAGTCAACATTGTGGTGTTACCTGAAACCCGAAAATAAGCAAACTTTCCTAATTGAATCTCATCTCAACAGATTTTTAGAATGATATTGATGTCAGAGATGGAGAAGGCAATGGCAACCCACTCCAGTACTCTTGCCTGGAAAATCCCATGGATGGAGAAGCCTGGTAGGCTGCAGTCCATAGGGCGCTAACAGACGACACGACTGAGCGACTTCACTTTCATGCACTGGAGAAGGCAATGGCAACCCACTCCAGTGTTTTGCCTGGAGAATCCCAGGGACAGGGGAGACTGGTGGGCTCCCATCTATGGGGTCACACAGAGTCGGACATGACTGAAGCGACTTAGCAGCAGCAGCAATGTCAGAGAGGTTTGAATAGACTAGGATAGTTCAGTTCAGTCGCTCAGTCGTGTCCGCCTCTTTGCGACCCCATGAATCGCGGCACGCCAGGCCTCCCTGTCCATCACCATCTCCCGGAGTTCACTCAGACTCACGTCCATCGAGTCCGTGATGCCATCCAGCCATCTCATCCTCGGTCGTCCCCTTCTCCTCCTGCCCCCAATCCCTCCCAGCATCAGAGTCTTTTCCAATGAGTCAACTCTTCGCACGAGGTAGCCAAAGTACTGGAGTTTCAGCTTTAGCATCATTCCTTCCAAAGAAATCCCAGGGTTGATCTCCTTCAGAATGGACTGGTTGGATCTCCTTGCAGTCCAAGGGACTCTGGATAAGCCTCTGGTAAATGTGAGAATGCTACAAACCTATTTTAGACCTCTTTACTGTTTTCTTTAGGGAGCTTCCCTGGTGGCTCCAATGATAAAGAAACTGCCTGTGATGCAAGAGACCTGGGTTTGATCCCTGGATCAGGAAGATTCCCTGGAGGAGGAAATGGCAACCCACTCCAGTACACTTGCCTGGAAAACTCCATGGACAGAGGAGCCTTGATGGGCTACAGTCCATGGAGTTACAGAGTCAGACATGACTGAGTGACTAACACTTTCACTTTCACTGTTTTAAGAATTCAGAAATAGGCATCATCTAAGTTTTGATAAGTAACATCTCTGCAGTAAGCTTACTGAGCTGATGTCATGGGGCTGCTGACCCTCCTACTTTCCTATCCCAGTACTTATTAGAGTTGATCTTCTCAGTTATTGTTACCCACTGGCCATCTTTGCCTCCCGTCGCCACCACGCTTTCTGAGCTGTCTGTGGAGTGGAACTGACCCTGAAGGCCTTTGCTGGCTTCCATGCAATAGCTCTCTGCCATCTTTCACACCGCTTCCTTCCATCTTGTTTTATAGCCTCAGACGACATGTGACTTTCACTCTGCACTGTGAACTAGATTTATTTATGTTGTCTCAGAATATGTCCAAGTTTTTTTTTTTTAATTAGTCATTTTTATAGTATTCAAATATTTGAAGCATTTTTATTCATTTTTCTTGGTAGCCTAACAGGTCATCAAAATTAATTTTGATTTACTTTCCTTTTATTTATAAGTACATATGTGTTAAGTCACTTCAGTCATGTCTGACTTTTTGCAACCCTATGAACTACAGCTTGCCAGGCTCCTCTGTCCATGGGATTCTCCAGACAAGAATACTGGAGTGAGTTGCCATTGTCTTCTCCAGGGGATCTTCCCAACCCAGGGATCAAACCTTGATCTCCCACACTGCAGGCAGATTCTTTATCATATGAGCCACCAGGGAAGCCCTTTTATAAGTACATTAAAGCATAATTTTATTGCACTTGAAACACTTTTTCATGTTTTCTGTGTGGATGAAATATCATTCTTGCCAAAAAGAAAACTATAGTAACAGATGATATGTCATACTTAACACTTTATTTTATTTGCAGAAAAAACAAAGAAGTTTTATACCCTATATGGGACTTCCCTGGTGGCTCAGATGGTAAAAAGCATCTGCCTACAGTGTGGGAGACCTGGGTTTGATCCCTGGGTTGGGAAGATCCCTTGGAGAAGGAAATGGCAGCCCACTCCAGTATTGTTGCCTGGAAAATCCCATGAACAGAGGAGCCTGGCAGGCTGCAGTCCATGGGGTCGCAAAGAGTTGGACACAACTGAGCGACTTCACTTTTCACCCTATATGTGGTGGTTAAAAAAAAATTATTCCTCTTGAAGTCAGTTTTGATCACAGTTCCTGGTATTTATCTTGTTGTTGTGATAATAGTGATTATAACAGGTATTTTTATTGTATGCCAGGTACTGATGCCAACACCTTCAGCATATTTACTAATTTATTACTAATAACTCTATACGATAGGTACTACTTACTGTTCTTATTTTACACATGACGAAACTGAGGTACAATAGATTTTGGAACTTGCCCAAAATTACCAAGTTAGTTAAAGGACCTGGATTCTGTCCCAGGCAGTATGGCTCCACAGATTGCCATTTAAATACCACCCTTTGCTGCTTCTCTTTTTAAAAATAAAAGCTGATCTCAGCTTTGGACAGTATTAAAAATTTATAATTTGAAAGCATTTTCTAGTTTCTGTGTTTCTAAAATACTGGTCAGCCAGTCTTGGGGAGCACAAAAGTTCTTTGAGGTTTAACAAGCCATGATAATCTGAGTCCTTTTATAGTAGTGAAATGTTTAAATCCATAAACTAGAAAATTACATGCTTAGTTTGATTAAAAATCTCTATGAAAGCAGGAAGACTTGCTAAGATAGCATCTTTAAAGATTAGTACTTTGGTTTGTTGTTATGTATGTAATTTTCCAATCATATGTACCATATTGCTTATCTTATTTAAGCAAAACTATTGTAAAAGTTATTCGATATAATATGGTGTTAAAATACACTGACAAGAAAATAACCAATTTTACAGACATATAATTAAGAATATTATTTGGTTAAATCTATTCTATACCCTAAATGTTAAATAAGATAGATAACAACATGTGCATGTGTTTGAACCAGGGCTGAAAGTGAAACATATATCTGTAAAGATGTGCCACTTAAATTTGGATTCAAATTTGTAAGCCATGATTACATATTAGAAGAGCAATGAAATGCAAATAAAATGAATAATTTATAGTTAGTGTCAACACAGTTAATGAAAATGTCTGAAGCAAAGTGTTTAAGTCATTCCCAATGCTGCTGGACTCACAGCCTTCACCTGTACTTTGGAAAATGGATAAACACCATCTCCTAGAAAAGTCTTTGTACCTCTGGGGTTTCTGAGACATTGTCTCTCCTGGATTGCTCCCACCTAGGCAATGGGGCAGCCCTCATTTTATGGAGCTTCTGCTCACAATCTTTGGCAAATTTACCAGTCTGAATATAGAAGACCAACTAAACATCTAGTGGGGAAAATAATTCAAGAAGCTATGAAAAGTTGCTTGGTTTACAAAGCAGTAAATATAATTTTTTGGTGCATTCACAGAAACATTGTAAAGAATCAACTGTACATGTAAAACTTCACAGAATGAACAATAATGGACAGTCATCACACTTAGGAAGAGACCTGTATTCTTGACTGAGTGAATAAATGTTTGTTTGCTTGTTTGTTTATTAGCTTGGACACTCTGCTCTGTCACTGCTGAAACTATCTCTAAAGGCAAATTCCATTCACACTTTCACTTGAGAGGTGCAGTCACTGTGAAGAATATTGTTATAACTCAGTGAGAATATTAAAGCTTCTTTCATACATATTTCCACACATGCATTTCATTATCATGTGAAAATTATAGGAAGACATCACAATTTATACATATATATGTGCACATATGTCATAATTTTCACATGAAAATGAAATCTGTCCTCTCTCCAACACAGTACCTTTGAAAGACTAATACATTATTGTACTTTGATATTTGCCCCATTACTTGTAGTTTCTATAAAACAGGCTCTCTAAGCTGATTTTCAACTGAATAATCTGAAGAAGAAATAGAAAGCTGCATTTTTTTTCTTTTTCTGTCAGGGCTAATGCTTGGATGAAATAAACGGCAACTCATTTTGCTGTATTTCTTAGTATTTGATATATTTCTTTTTTCCTTTCCATTCATGTAAATTATATGGATAATATTTTCAAGTAAAGACAGCATGGTGAAAAAATATATGCTAGAACTTGGCTGCTTCTATCCTCACAGGATTTGGCAGTTTTGAACATACTAGTAAAACAGAATGCTGAAGATTGAAGAGTTGTAAAAGATCCTCTTATCATCCTTTTTCATTTTGCATAGAAGAAATTGAGACTCATAGACAGCATATGTCTTTGCTAAGGGTCACTGAATGTGAAATCACAAATTAGAAATAGCACCAACTCCCCATGCTTCAGAACACTTACTTCAACTGCAGTACTTTGCTTTAAACATAAAACAAACAAGTCTAATGCAATAACAATAAAAATGTCTCATCTATGGCTTGAGCACAGATAAGTAGATTAATGCTATACCTTAACTGTAATGTAATAAATAAATGTAGTGTGCTCCACTCCATGAGGTCGCAAAGAGTCAGACAGGACTGAGCATATAAACAACAAGAAAATAATATGAGTAGGAGAAGGGATGGGCTTCCCTGGTGGTTCAGATGGTAAAGAATCCACCTGCAACGCAGAAGACATAGGTTTGATTCCTGGGTTGGGAAGAGCCCCTTGAAGAAGGCATGGCAACCCACTCCCAGGATTCTTGCCTAGAGAATCCCCATGGACAGGGGAACCTGGGGGGCTACAGTCCATTGGGTCACAAAGAGTCAGACATGATGACTAAGTATAGCACAGGAGAAGGGATATTAAAAATCATTGTTGCATCTTTTTTTTTCTTTTTTATAAAAATGAGTAAAAGGGTGATCTCCATAATCTGATGTTGTTGATTTGAGGAAGACCAGGAATTAATGGCATGTTATACATACATAGAGCTCAGAACATTTTATATCTTGTTCAGAGTAAAATAGATTTATTTCACTTATAGAAAAACCCTTAAGAGTGGCAAATATAGAATACCAAGACATCAGTAGAAATTTTAAGATTTGCAGAAGTCTGTCATTGTTCTATAAAAACACCCAACAACCTGCAAGATAAAGGACAAACTTCTTAGCACTGTCTCTGCAGCATCCTTCTTTGTTCCCACCACCACTGTCCACCTGCTTTTCTCCTTATTCACCGAGCCTGGTCGGCTGCAGTCCATGAGGTCATGACTGAGCGACTTCACTTTCACTTCTCACTTACATGCATTGGAGAAGGAAATGGCAACCAACTCCAGTGTTCTTGCCTGGAGAATCCCAGGGACAGGGGAGCCTGGTGGGCTGCCATCTATGGGGTCACACAGAGTCAGACACGACTGAAGTGATTTAACAGCATTAGATAACCCAGGCTTTAGCAACTCTGAAGAGCTATCAGTTCTTAGAAGCTACCATTACACACAGTGTTTCTTCCAGTGGCATTTCTCAGCAATGTCCTCCTTCCAAGACATTGTCATGTTATTATTAGGGAAGATATTTGGGCTTCGCTAGTGGCTCAGACAGTAAAGAATCTGCCTGCAATGTGAGAGACCTAAGTTCAATCCCTGGGTTGGGAAGATCCCCGGGTTGGGAAGATTCCCCAGGGAAGATACAGAAAATAATATTAAGAACTGGTAACATGGATGTGAGAGTTGGACTGTGAAGAAGGCTGAGTGCTGAAGAATTGATGCTTTTGAACTGTAGTGTTGGAGAAAACTCTTGAGAGTCCCTTGGACTGTAAGGAGATCCAACCAGTCCATTCTGAAGGAGATCAGCCCTGGGATTTCTTTGGAAGGAATGATGCTAAAGCTGAAACTCCAGCACTTTGGCCACCTCATGAGAAGAGTTGACTCATTGGAAAAGACTCTGATGCTGGGAGGGATGGGGGGCAGGAGGAGAAGGGGACGACTAAGGATGAGATGGCTGGATGGCATCACGGACTCAATGGACGTGAGTCTGAGTGAACTCTGGGAGTTGGCGATGGACAGGGAGGCCTGGCGTGCCACGATTCATGGGGTCGCAAAGAGTCGGACATGACTGAGCGACTGAACTGAACTGAACTGAACATCAGAAAGCACAAAGTCAGTAAACTGCAGTCAGGGTGTGAGAAGCAGATTTGGATTAAATCTCCATGGATCATTTTGCAGAGTAATCAGCAAAGAGTTTGAGTGCTAGATAATATAATGCAGGGAGGGATTGAAAAATAGACTGAGAATAAATATTGTTTGAGTATCTACTAGGTAACTTGTACATACTAGCTACATTCACATAATATATATTTTAATGTTCATAATATCTCTATAATGTTAGGGTTGCTGCTGCTGCTGCTAAGTTGCTTCAGTCGTGTCCGACTCTGTGCAACCCCACAGACGGCAGCCCATTGGGCTCTGCCATCCCTGGGATTCTCCAGGCAAGAACACTGGAGTGGGTTGCCATTTCCTTCTCCAATGCATGAAAGTGAAAAGTGAAAGTGAAATCGCTCAGTCCTGTCTGACTCTTCGTGACCCCATGGACTGCAGCCTACCAGGCTCCTCTGTCCATGGGAGTTTCCAGGCAAGAGTACTGGAGTGGGATGCCATACACCTTTTTTTGAAGACCAGGAAGCTAAGTATAAAGTCTCATATGTAATAACCAGCAGACCCAGGAATCAAATTCCAGTCCTTACCGAAATAATTGTAACCATAATAATTTATTAATGTTTACCACCTTTTTAAAATGTAAGTTATGTTCATACATAAACTCTCTTCACCCCTCAGAAATCTTAAATTTTTGCTGATGTCTCAGTATTCTATATTTGCCACTCTTTAGGTTATTTCCAAAAATTTTCCTCACTGATATAAGTATTTAGTTGGAACAGAGTTTTTTATGGAGTTCAACTCTCCACCCCATAGGGTCTCCCAGAGTGATAGCGCAGACTCTTGTCCCCAAATCCTGGCAACTGAACCACAGCTTTGCTGGTACTATGATTGAAACTTGTCATTAAACAAAGTAAATTAGCCTTTTGAGACTGTTTGTGGCTATTGACATTCATGAGAAACTGATACAATGCAATTCTGAATTATTCATTGACAATTAGAAATACAACTATCTGGTTGACTGGAAATTTGATGTCCATTATTAACTGTATTTTATTTTTGTAGGCAAATCTGCAGAATATAGTCAGAAATATGTTTCATGAAAATGGAGTAAAGTTAATGATAATAGGGAGAGCAGCTATGATGCTCTGGGCATTGTGCTAAGCTCTTTATTTAGATTATTTCATTTTATTTTACAGTCAGTCAGTTCAATCAGTTCAGTTGCTCAGCCATGTCTGACTCTTTGTGACCCCATGGGACTGAAGCCCACCAGGTTTCCCTATCACCAACTCCCAGAACATGTGCAAACTCATGTACATCAAGTCAGTGATGCCATCCAGACATCTCATCCCCTGTCATCCCCTTCTCCTCCTGCCTTCAATCTTTCCCAGCATCAGGGTCTTTTCCAATGAGTCAGTTCTTTGCATCATGTGGCCAAACTATTGGAGTTTCAGCTTCAGAATCAGTCCTTCCAGTGAGTAGTCAGGACTGAATTCCTTTAAGATTGACTGGTTTGATCTCCTTACAGTCCAAGAAACTCTTTTTTTTTTTAATATAAATTTATTTATTTTAATTGGAGGTTAATTACTTTACAATATTGTATTGGTTTTGCCATACATCAACATGAATCTGCAACAGCTATACACGTGTTCCCCATCTTGAACCCCCCTCCTTCCTCCCTCCCCGTACCATCCCTCTGGGTCATCCCAGTGCACCAGCCCCAAGCATCCAGTATCATGCATTGAACCTGGACTGGCGACTTGTTTCATATATGATATTATACATATTTCAATGCCATTCTCCCAAATCATCCCACCCTCTCCCTCTCCCACAGAGTCCAAAAGACTGTTCTGTACATCTGTGTCTCCTTTGCTGTCTCGCATACAAGGTTATCGTTACCATCTTTCTAAATTCCATATATATGCATTAGTATACTGTATTGGTGTTTTTCTTCTGGCTTACTTCACTCTGTATAATAGGCTCCAGTTTCATCCACCTCATTAGAACTGATTCAAGGAACTCTTAAGTCTTCTCCAACACCACAGTTCAAAAGCATTGATTCTTCAGTGCTCAGCTTTCTTTGTGTTCTAACTCTCACATCCATTCATGACTACTGGAAAAACCATAGCTTTGACTATTATCTTACAATGATATTGTGTAAATATCTATTTTGTAGATGAGGAATGAGAGATTGAGAGTTTAAGAAACTTCCCCAAGTTAACAAACTGGTAAGGATCAGAGCCATAATTTAAACCTAAACCTAACTTTAGAGCAAAGATCTTAAGATCTTAATCACAGCCTGCTGTTTTCTCCCAAGTATGACAAAAGACACTTGAGAACAGGGAGAGTCTTAGAAACATTAACAGCTTCCAATGGAAGAGTGTTTATTTTGTGTCCCACACTAAACTCTTACTCTGTTGCTCAACTGCTAAGTCGTGTCTGACTCTTTATGACCCCATAGACTGCAGCACGCCAGGCTCCTCTGTCCTTCAGTATCTCCCAGAGTTTGCTCAAATTGATGTTCATTGGATGAGTAATGCTATCTAACCATCTTATCCTCTGCCGCCTCCTTCTTTTGCACTCAATCTTTCCCACCATCAGGGTCCTTTCCGATGATTTTGCTCTTTTCATCAGGTGGCCAAAGTATTGCAGCTTCCGCTTTAGTCCTTTCAATGAATATTCAGGGTTGAATTCCTTTGGGATTGACTAGTTTGATTTGCCACACCTTAATTCTCACATCAGTCCTGTGATATAGGTACTCTTACCATACCAGCTTCCCTGGTAGCTCAGCTGATAAAGAATCCACCTGCAGTGCAGGAGAAACTTGGCTCAATTTCTGGGTTGGAAAGTTCCCCTGGAGAAGGGTTAGGCTATAAACCCCAGTATTCTTGGGTTTCTCTGGTAGCTCAGATGGTGTGCAAGACCTGGTTTCAGTCCCTGGGTTGGGAAGATCCCCTGAAGGAGGGCACAACAACCCACTCCAGTTTTCTTGCCTAGAGACCCGCCATGGACTGAGGAGCCTAGTGGGCTACAGTCCGTGGGGTCACAAAGAGTCAGACACTACTAAGCACAGCACCATAATTTTACACAAAAAAGACAGAAGCTCAAATATGAAATCATTTCCTAGGCATTTTTTTGAAGACCAGGAAGCTAAGTATAAAGTCTCATATGTAATAACCAGCAGACCCAGGAATCAAATTCCAGTCCTTACCGAAATAATTGTAACCATAATAATTTATTAATGTTTACCACCTTTTTAAAATGTAAGTTATGTTCATACATAAACTCTCTTCACCCCTCAGAAATCTTAAATTTTTGCTGATGTCTCAGTATTCTATATTTGCCACTCTTTAGGTTATTTCCAAAAATTTTCCTCACTGATATAAGTATTTAGTTGGAACAGAGTTTTTTATGGAGTTCAACTCTCCACCCCATAGGGTCTCCCAGAGTGATAGCGCAGACTCTTGTCCCCAAATCCTGGCAACTGAACCACAGCTTTGCTGGTACTATGATTGAAACTTGTCATTAAACAAAGTAAATTAGCCTTTTGAGACTGTTTGTGGCTATTGACATTCATGAGAAACTGATACAATGCAATTCTGAATTATTCATTGACAATTAGAAATACAACTATCTGGTTGACTGGAAATTTGATGTCCATTATTAACTGTATTTTATTTTTGTAGGCAAATCTGCAGAATATAGTCAGAAATATGTTTCATGAAAATGGAGTAAAGTTAATGATAATAGGGAGAGCAGCTATGATGCTCTGGGCATTGTGCTAAGCTCTTTATTTAGATTATTTCATTTTATTTTACAGTCAGTCAGTTCAATCAGTTCAGTTGCTCAGCCATGTCTGACTCTTTGTGACCCCATGGGACTGAAGCCCACCAGGTTTCCCTATCACCAACTCCCAGAACATGTGCAAACTCATGTACATCAAGTCAGTGATGCCATCCAGACATCTCATCCCCTGTCATCCCCTTCTCCTCCTGCCTTCAATCTTTCCCAGCATCAGGGTCTTTTCCAATGAGTCAGTTCTTTGCATCATGTGGCCAAACTATTGGAGTTTCAGCTTCAGAATCAGTCCTTCCAGTGAGTAGTCAGGACTGAATTCCTTTAAGATTGACTGGTTTGATCTCCTTACAGTCCAAGAAACTCTTTTTTTTTTTAATATAAATTTATTTATTTTAATTGGAGGTTAATTACTTTACAATATTGTATTGGTTTTGCCATACATCAACATGAATCTGCAACAGCTATACACGTGTTCCCCATCTTGAACCCCCCTCCTTCCTCCCTCCCCGTACCATCCCTCTGGGTCATCCCAGTGCACCAGCCCCAAGCATCCAGTATCATGCATTGAACCTGGACTGGCGACTTGTTTCATATATGATATTATACATATTTCAATGCCATTCTCCCAAATCATCCCACCCTCTCCCTCTCCCACAGAGTCCAAAAGACTGTTCTGTACATCTGTGTCTCCTTTGCTGTCTCGCATACAAGGTTATCGTTACCATCTTTCTAAATTCCATATATATGCATTAGTATACTGTATTGGTGTTTTTCTTCTGGCTTACTTCACTCTGTATAATAGGCTCCAGTTTCATCCACCTCATTAGAACTGATTCAAGGAACTCTTAAGTCTTCTCCAACACCACAGTTCAAAAGCATTGATTCTTCAGTGCTCAGCTTTCTTTGTGTTCTAACTCTCACATCCATTCATGACTACTGGAAAAACCATAGCTTTGACTATTATCTTACAATGATATTGTGTAAATATCTATTTTGTAGATGAGGAATGAGAGATTGAGAGTTTAAGAAACTTCCCCAAGTTAACAAACTGGTAAGGATCAGAGCCATAATTTAAACCTAAACCTAACTTTAGAGCAAAGATCTTAAGATCTTAATCACAGCCTGCTGTTTTCTCCCAAGTATGACAAAAGACACTTGAGAACAGGGAGAGTCTTAGAAACATTAACAGCTTCCAATGGAAGAGTGTTTATTTTGTGTCCCACACTAAACTCTTACTCTGTTGCTCAACTGCTAAGTCGTGTCTGACTCTTTATGACCCCATAGACTGCAGCACGCCAGGCTCCTCTGTCCTTCAGTATCTCCCAGAGTTTGCTCAAATTGATGTTCATTGGATGAGTAATGCTATCTAACCATCTTATCCTCTGCCGCCTCCTTCTTTTGCACTCAATCTTTCCCACCATCAGGGTCCTTTCCGATGATTTTGCTCTTTTCATCAGGTGGCCAAAGTATTGCAGCTTCCGCTTTAGTCCTTTCAATGAATATTCAGGGTTGAATTCCTTTGGGATTGACTAGTTTGATTTGCCACACCTTAATTCTCACATCAGTCCTGTGATATAGGTACTCTTACCATACCAGCTTCCCTGGTAGCTCAGCTGATAAAGAATCCACCTGCAGTGCAGGAGAAACTTGGCTCAATTTCTGGGTTGGAAAGTTCCCCTGGAGAAGGGTTAGGCTATAAACCCCAGTATTCTTGGGTTTCTCTGGTAGCTCAGATGGTGTGCAAGACCTGGTTTCAGTCCCTGGGTTGGGAAGATCCCCTGAAGGAGGGCACAACAACCCACTCCAGTTTTCTTGCCTAGAGACCCGCCATGGACTGAGGAGCCTAGTGGGCTACAGTCCGTGGGGTCACAAAGAGTCAGACACTACTAAGCACAGCACCATAATTTTACACAAAAAAGACAGAAGCTCAAATATGAAATCATTTCCTAGGCCACATAGCTAGTAAGTAGCAAGACTGAAAAAGACTTAATACCTGTCTCTGATGCTCACAGTCATTCTATTGCAGCACACTACCTTTCCAAGCCAGGCACAGTTGTCAGATAGAAATGACAGCCCTCAACATATGTCAGGCATGCTCTGTCACTTTATATTATCTCATTTAATCTCCATAATGATCTTATGATCATACATCTGTATTGATCACCATTTAATGGATAAAGATCATGGCATTAAGTCTCATCACTTCATGGCAAATAGGAGGAAAAGTAGAAGCAGTGACATATTTTATTTTCTTGGGCTCCCAAATGACTGCAGATGGTGACTGCAGCCATGCATTAAAAGACACTTGCTCCTTGGAAGGAAAGCTATGACAAACCTAAACAGTGTATTGAAAACCAGAGACGTTACTGCCTACAAAGGTCCATATAGTCAAAGCTATGGTTTTTCCAATAGTCGCATGCAGATATGAGTTGGAGCATAAAGAAAGCTGAATACTGAAAAATTGATGCTTTCAAATTGTGCTGAGCACCTAAGAATTAATTCTTTCAACTTGTAGTGCTGGGAAAAAATTTGAAAGTCCCCTGAACTGGAAGGAGATCAAACCAGGACAGGGAAGCCTGGTATGCTGCAGTACATGGGGTCATAAAAAGTCAGACACGACAGAGCAACTGAACAACAACAGCAGCAACTACTAGGATAAGGAAAATGAAGCAAAGGATATGCATTCCTATTAGAGGAAGATCATTTTTGTCCTTATCATTGTTGTTAATAAAAAATAGTTTTAGTCTAGACAGTGTACAATGAAGATGTTTGGATTAAAGCTTCATTAGCTAATCTTATTCCAGGTTTGCCTCCCTGAGACTTCATCCCCATGTTTGTCAAAACTTGAGTATATGTAGCAAGGATATATTGTGATTAACTGAAGCAGACAAGAACAGAAATAAAGCAGAATTGTCAAGAGCTTCCAATGGAAGTCATGAAAAAAATAGTATCTGGTGAGGTTCAAAGGAAAGTGTTAAGATGTACTTCAGGGAGCTAGGTGAGCCTAAAGATCAGACTCATGTATTCTTGTTATAAAACTGACTTAGTGGTAGATAATATTAACAGTTATTGAGAACTTCCACTATTCTTTCATAAGAACATTCAGCAGAAACTAGACATTTGGATCAACTCCAAACATTGTCACCCTGCTTATTTAAATTATATGCAGAGTACATCATGAGAAACGCTGGGCTGGAAGAAGCACAAACTGTAATCAAGATTGCCAGGAGAAATATCAATAACCTTGGATATGCAGATGACACCATCCTTATGGCAGAAAGTGAAGAAGAACTAAAGAGCCTCTTGATGAAAGTGAAAGAGGAGAGTGAAAAAGTTGGCTTAAAGCTCAACATTCAGAAAACTAAGATCATGGCATCCGGTCCCATCACTTCATGGCAAATAGATGGGGAAACAGTGTCAGACTTTATTTTTCTGGGCTCCAAAATCACTGCAGATGGTGACTGCAGCCATGAAATTAAAAGACGCTTACTCCTTGGAAGGAAAGTTATGACCAATCTAGACAGCATATTAAAAAGCAGAGACATCATTTTGCAAACAAAGGTCCGTCTAGTCAAGGCTGTGGTTTTTCCAGTGGTCATATATGGATGTGAGAGCCAGACTATAAAGAAAGCTGAGCACCAAAAAAATGATGCTTTTGAACTGTGGTGTTGGAGAAGACTCTTGAGAGTCCCTTGGACTGCAAGGAGATCCAACCATTCCTTTCTAAGGGAGATCAGTCCTGGGTGTTCTTTGGAAGGACTGATGTTGAAGCTGAAACTCCAATATTGGCCACCTGATGTGAAGAGCTGACTCATTTGAAAAGACCCTCATGTTGGGAAAGATTGAGGGCAGAAGGAGAAGGGGTTGACAGAGGATAAGATGGTTAGATGGCATCACTGACTCAATGGACATGAGTTTGGGTAAACTTCAGGAGTTGATGATGGACAGGGAGGCCTGGCATGCTGCAGTTCATGGGGTTGCAAACATTCGGACACGACCGATCGACTAAACTGAACTGAATAGGGGGATCTGTCACTAGATCAGAAAGAAAGTTATTAAAGAATAAAAAATACCAATAACTCTGGAAAAAATTATCATTTAATCCTACAGTATGAGCAAGCCAGAGGAGGAGTGGTCCAAAAAGTTGGAAACTTCTAGATGGTAAAAATCCATGTTTTACAGAGCTTGCACTAAAAATGATTAGGAGTCTATATATTAATAAAGTGAAGATACCACAAAGGGAGACTGTCAAAAATGGTCTTCATGCTATGCAATCACAGATGGTGCCAATAAAGAAGAAAATGTTAGGATACCGAAAGAAACAGAAGAGTTGTCCAGGGAGCTTGCCCATGAACATGAGAACATATAAAATTATGGAAGCAGTGTTACATAAGCAAGAATGATTACAGAAGACTAATAGAGACACCTAAGAAAATTTCCAGTGAGTTTAAAGCAAAAATGGAACTGAGAAAAATTCCTAAGGATATAAAAAATAATCTTTAAAATTCTATTCACATAAAGGAGAATAATTGAAGAATGAAATGGCAGCCCTATCCAATATTCTTGCCTGGAAAAGCCCATGGACAGAGGAGCCTGGTGGGCTACTGTCCATAGGGTCGCCAAGAGTCAGACACGACTGAAGCAACTTAGCACGCAAAGATAGATAATAAAAAGAGGAAGGTCTACTGCTTGAGACTGAAGGTGACATTAACAGATGACCAGGGGAAACTGTGCTTCTCTACTCCATTTAACTTTTCTTTAGACAGGAAAGAAAGAAAATATTTCCACATCTGAGAGAATGCACCTAACTTACTTTGATTACATCCTATATTATTGTGAAGACTTGAAATTGAGAGTTTTAAATTATTACTGATTTGTTATAGCTATTAAATAAATACTTATGTATGCCAAGCACTCAATAAAGTATTAATTCAGTTACTCCTTAAACCAACTCTACAAGGTTGATGATCTTTCCATATTATAATGAATAGAAAAAAACATTAAATATAGGAGCTATCTTCAGATTCAAGATCAAATTGTCCAGTGACACAATTTGATTTTCAGTGAGATTATTTGTTTTATCTTGTTCTTGTTGAATTCATATTGTCATGGGGTCTCTAATTAGTGTTAATAATTTTCAGTAATAAAGTGAAAATTCTTATGCTGAAAGTGAAAGTCACTCAGTTGTGTCTGACACTTTGCAACCCCATGGACTATAGAGTATATGGAATTCTCCAGGCCAGAATACTGGAGTGGGTAGCCTTTCCCTTCTCCAGGGAATCTTCCCAACCCAGGGATCGAACTGAGGTCTCCTGCATTGCAAGCAGATTCTTTACCAGCTGAGCTACAAGGGAAGCAAAAATCTTCTGCTGTTTAGACATTAAAGTGACCAGCTATTGAAACATACAAGTTGTGTCATACTGATCAAGTCTTTAGGTGATATGAAGTTGGGAATGACAGAATCTTAAGGCTACAGAAATACTGAATGCAGATGAAACAACAGGAAGGGAATATTCTCTGTTTTATTTTGTTTTTAAAAGAAAACAATAGTTTTATGGATTAGAATGAACATGCACGCTCAGTTCTTCAGTTGTGTCTGACTCTGCAACACCATGGACTGTAGGCCGTCAAGATCCTCTGTCCATAGCATTCTCAAAGCAAGAATACTGGAGTGGGTTGCCATTTCCTACTCCAGGGCATCTTCATGACCTAGGGATCAAACTCACATCTCTTACATCTCTTGCATGGGCAGATGGATTCTTTACCACTGTGCCACCTAGGAATCCCCATGGATTATAACAGAGAATTGGTAAAAATAAACTTCTGTATGGATTAGAGTAGAGAAGTCTATTTTTGCTAATTCAGTAGATTAAAAATGGATTAGAGAAGTCTATTTTTGCTAATTCAGTAGATTAAAAATTCCTTCCTTTGCATAATGAAGGAAGCTATAAGCAAGGTGAAAAGACAGCCTTCAGAATGGGATAAAATAATAGCAGATGAAGCAACTGACAAAGGATTAATCTCAAAAATATACAAGCAGTTTATGAAGCTCAATATCAGAAAAATAAATGACCCAATCAAAAAATGGGCCAAAGAACTAAGCAGACATTACTCCAAAGAAGACATACAGATGGCTAACAAACACATGAAAATATGCTCAACATCACTCATTATCAGAGAAACACAAATCAAATGCGTACCACAATGAGGTACCATCTCATGCTGGTCAGAATGGCTGCTATCAAAAAGTCTACAAGCAATAAATGCTGGAGAGGGTGTAGAGAAAAGGGAACCCTCTTACACTGTTGGTGGGAATGCAAACTAGTACAGCCTCGATGGAGAACAGTGTGGAGATTCCTTAAAAAACTAGATATAGAACTGCTGTACGACCCAGCAATCCCACTGCTGGGCATACACACCGAGGAAACCAGAAGTGAAAAAGAGACATGTATACCCCAATGTTCATCACAGCACTATTTGCAATAGCCAGGACATAGAAGCAACCTAGATGTCCATGGGCAGATGCTCTAAGAAAGCTGTGGTACATATACACAATGGAGTATTACTCAGCTCTTAAAATGAATGCATTTGAATCAGTTCTAATGAGGTGGATGAAACTGGAGCCTATTATACACAGTGAAGTAAGTCTGAAAGAAAAACACCAATACAGTATATTAACATATATTTATGGAATTTAGAAAGATGGTAATGATGACCCTATATGCTAGATAGCAAAAGAGACACAGATATAAAGAACAGACTTTTGGACTCTGTGGGAGAAGGCAAGGGTGGGATGATTTGAGAGAATAGCATTGAAACATGTATATTACTATATATGAAATAGATGACCAGTCCAAATTCGATGCATGAAACAGATTACTCAAAGCCAGTGTACTGAGACAACCCTAAGGAATGGGATGGCAAGGGAGGTGGGAAGGAGATTCAGGATGGGGGACACATGTACACCCATGGCTGATTCATGTCAATGTATGGCAAAAACGACTACAATATTGTATAGTCATTAGCCTCCAATTCAAATAAATAAATTAATTAAAAATAAAAAGCTATACTAATATTGCTTTAAATGCATTTCTTTGATTACAAATGCTGCTGATTATTTTGCCCTACTTGTCTTTGTTTGATCACTTGTTCATATTAACTTGAAAATACCCTTTGTACATTAAAAATAAAATATGCTGTATACATAATATATTGAAAATATTTATTCTCAACTTGTCAATTATCCTTAAATTCTTCATATGTTGTTTCTTATGATAAAAAACCTTTCAATTTTTTATGTAATCATTAATCTTGTACTTTAGAGTTTCTTCTCTATTTCTGATATTTTAAAAAGTCTTCCTTTTGGTCTCCAAAGACATATATTAAATACAATATTGATAGGTTATATCACTATAAAATTTTTATTTTCTGAAGCATTCTTTAACTACTTTGATTTTTCAGTTTTAGAGGTGTTTTAGAATTTTTTAATTATGTTAACAACAACAGCAACAAAAGCCCTTAAGATAATTTCATTGGTCTTGCATCAGATTTTTAGATTAATTTTGAAGAAAGAAACATCTTTAAAATATTTCTTCCTTTAATTTAGAAAAGGTCACCAACCTTTTGTGTATTTCAGGCAGGCAATTATATCCTCAATAAGAAATGATGGTGAGCTCCTTCTTTAAATATTTTTTCCTGTTTTGTTCTTATCAAACTTGATTAGCTGTTGCATCCACAATATTAAATAATAGTAGCAAAATATACCCTTTTGTCTTATTTCTGGTGATAATATAATTTGTTCATTGTAATGCGATAATTTATAAGAAGCTGCTTTTTGTCATTATTCAGTCACTCAGCCGTGCGTTCTTGCCTGGAGAATCTCAGGGACGGGGGAGCCTGGTGGTCTGCCGTCTATGGGGTCACACAGAGTCGGACACGACTGAAGCGACTTAGCAGCAGCAGCAGCACCAGCAGTTGTGCCCAACTCTTCAACCTCATGGACTGCACCACACCAAACTTCCCTGTCCTTCACTATCTCCCAGAGTTTGCTCAAACTCATGTCCATTGAGTCGATGAGCTCATCTCATCCTCTGTTGTCCCTTCTCTTCCTACCCTCAATCATTCCCAGCATTAATGACTTTCCCAGTGAGTTGGCTCTTCGCATCAGGTGGCCAGAGTATTAGAGCTTCAGCTTCAGCATCAATCCTTCCAATGAATATTCAGGGTTGATTTCCTTTAGAATTGACTGGCTTGATCTATTGCTGTCCACAGGATTTTCTAGAGTATTCTCCAACACCACAGTTTGAAAGTGTCAGTTCTGCACTCAGCCATCTTTATGGTCCAACTCTCACATCTGTATCACTATTGGAAAAATCATAGCTTTGACCTACATGGACCTACATGGAGCTTTGTCAGCAAAGTGATATCTTTGATTTTTAATATGCTGTCTAGGTTGTCATAACTTTTCTTCCAAGTAGCAAGCATCTTTTAATTTCATGGCTACAGTCACCATCTGCACTGATTTTTGGAGCCCAAGAAAATAAAGTCTTACACTGTTTCTATTGTTTCCCCATCTATTTGCCATGAAGTGATGGGATTAGATGCCATGATCTTAGTTTTTTGAACGTTGAATTTTAAGCTAACTTTTTCACTGTCTTCTTTCACCTTCATCAAGAGGCTCTTTAGTTCCTCTTCCTTTTCTGCCATTAGGCTGGTGTCATCTGCATATCTGAGGTTACTGATATTTTCCCACGGATCTTAATTCAGCTTGTGAGTCATCCAGCCCAGTATTTCATATAATGTAACTCTGCATATAAGTTAAATAAGTAGTGTGACAATATACAGCCTTGTCATACACCTTTCCCAATTTTGAACCAATCGGTTGTTTCATGTCTGATTCTGTTGCTTCTTGACCTAAATACCAGTTTCTCAGGAGGCATGTAAGATGGTCTGTTATTCCATTTCTTTAAGAATTTCCTGCAGTTGTCATGATCCACATAGTCAATGACCTTAGCATAGTTAATAAATCTGAAATACATGGTTTTCTGGAATCGCTTGCTGTTTCTATGATCCAAAAAAAAGTTGGCAATTTGATCTCTGGTTTCTCTGTCTTTTCTAAATCCAGCTTGTACATGTGCAAGTTCTAGATTCATGTACTGTTGATGTCTAGTTTGAAGGATTTTGAGCATTACTTTGCTAGCATGTGAAACAGGCTCAACTGTATGGTAGTTTGATAATTCTTTGGCATTGGCCTTCTTCAGGACTGGAATCAAAACTGATTTTTTCCCGTCCTGTGGCCACTGCTGAGTTTTCCAAATTTGCTGGTATACTGAGTGCAGCATTTTAACACCATCATCTTTTATGATTTGAAATAGCTCAGCTGCAATTCCATCACCTCCACTAGCTTTGATTGTAGTAATGCTTCCTAAGTCTCACTTGACTTCACACTCCAGGATGTCTGGCTCTAGGTGAATGATTTTATTAAGTTAAGAAATTGCACTTCAACTTTATATTAAAAATTAAGAAAAGTTTAGATTGTATTTCATCAAATTCTTCTTCAACATCTGCTCAAATGAGTTTTCTTTCCCCTTTGATCTAGTAGTGAATCATCTCTGGATAAATAAGATTTAGTTACTATATTACTTAATAAAATAATATTGGATTTGGTATGCTATGACTATTAATATGGTAATTTTACATAAGGGAGATTTTCTTTTTTGTGTTATTTTTGTCAGATTTTGATGTCTGGTATTTTGACAGAATTTGACAGTTGGGAAGAATATTAGTTAGGACCACATTATAATTAAGAAACGATCCCTAAATCAGTGCTTAAAGCCACAACGCAGTGTTTCCCAGGAGTGTATGGACTGATCAGTTGGTTGTGCTCAAATAAATTAGCATGGTCATCATGTGGGGTCCTCTGAGAGAGAACTCATGTAAGGTGTTCTTTGTGGGGACGATTCCTCTCTTCTTCTAGCTCTGTAGTCCAGACATGGTGGTGTCAGGGGGCCAAAAGAGAGAAAGTCAACTCGTCCATGTGCATTGGAAAGCTTCTGCTTCCACTATGTCTGCTGCTGTTCACTAGGCTAAGCAAATGACATAGCCAGGCCCGGGGTTAGCATGAAAGACATTATCACGTGGCTTATAGATGCCAAGAGGTGTGAAAATTGGGGTCAATAATACAGCCAAACCACAACACAAAGAATTTCTTCTTTCTTATTCCTTACAATTTTTAAAACATAATGTAGGACTATCTGTCACAAGTTATGTTCTCTAGTCTTTTTAACCCAGTTTTCACTATGTAAACCTTCTTTTGATAAAGATTTTCCTGCCTAACCTTTTCTTAATGAAAATACTTTGTGGCTTTAATAATATTTCATTTCTAAAGTTGTTTATTCTCTGTCTCTTATACACATCTGAAAGTTCCCCTGGAGAAGGGTTAGGCTATAAACCCCAGTATTCTTGGGTTTCTCTGGTAGCTCAGATGGTGTGCAAGACCTGGTTTCAGTCCCTGGGTTGGGAAGATCCCCTGAAGGAGGGCACAACAACCCACTCCAGTTTTCTTGCCTAGAGACCCGCCATGGACTGAGGAGCCTAGTGGGCTACAGTCCGTGGGGTCACAAAGAGTCAGACACTACTAAGCACAGCACCATAATTTTACACAAAAAAGACAGAAGCTCAAATATGAAATCATTTCCTAGGCCACATAGCTAGTAAGTAGCAAGACTGAAAAAGACTTAATACCTGTCTATTATTTTTATATTATCAGTAATAGATAACTAATGGTATTTAATTTTTTCTACCTCATATGCATTTCAGTCTGTAGCTATATGTGCATATCTCTTTATATGTATTTCTTTATTTCTCTTGTATTTCAATATTTTTACTTTATATATGTGTACTGCCTTTTTTCATGTATAAAGTTTCATCAGCTGTATTTTTGCAACATTTTATAATATTTAATAACTCCTCAAATTCCAATGTGTCTGACATAATTATTGCTACCCTGGATTCTTTACTTTTAATTTTCCAGTAACAATGTAGCCAACACTTATAAATACTGTGAAACATAAACAGTTATTAAATATTTTACATGCAACTAATTGAGTCCTCACAAGAACCTTCTGAAGTAAGTATGATCATTGTTTCCTTTACTGAGGTATAAAGCTGAAAGACAGGGAATTTATGTAAGCTGTTCAAAGTCTTAAAGTTGATAAATAGCAGAGTTGGAATTGAACCCAAACTAGCTGCCTCCAAACAGTTTTTAGAAATTATATTCCATTCCTTCTTTTTAATATGTTGCTTAGTTTCATATTAATTAATTTTCCCCTCTTTAAGTTTATTAAGTCTTTATTATGTCAAATCGACTGAGAAACCCATCAAAGACATTTTTCATATCAGTTCCTGTGTTTATTGTTACTATTAATATTATTATTTCTAGAATTTCCACTTGATTGTTTCTAATAGAGTCCATCTTTTTGCTGAAATTTTCTACCAGTTCATGCACATTGTCCACCTTTTCTGTAAAAACCTTCATCATATTAGTCACGGTTGTTTTAAATATCCTATCTTTCACTTCCAACATCTGGTTTATATATGCATCTGGTTTAGTGACCGGTTTATCTCTCAAAAATGGGTGGGTATTTTGCTTGCCTTTCTTTGTGTCTTATAATGTTTCAATGGGAGATGAACATTGTGCAAAGAGACTAGAGACTAAGGCAAATAGTTTTTATGTCTGGAAATGGCATGCCCCTTCTGTGGCTTTTATTGTGGGGTGTTAATATATTGTCACCCTGCTTATATAACTTACATGCAGAGTGCATCATGCAAAATACTGGGCTGGATGAATCACATGCTGGAATCAAGATTGCTGGGAGAAATATCAGCAACCTCAGATGCAGATGATAACATTTCAATGGCAAAAAGTGAAGAGGAACTAAAGAGCCTCTTGATAAAGATGAAAGAGGAGAGTGAAGAAGCTGGCTTAAAACTGAACACTCAAAAAATGAAGATCATGGCATCTGGTCCTATCACTTCATGTCAAATAGATGGGGAAAATGTGGAAACAGTGTCAGATTTTATTTTCTTGGGCTAAAAAATCAATGTAGACAGTGACTGCACCCATGAAATTAAAATATGCATTTTCCTTGAAAGAAAAGCTATGACAAACCTAGACAGCATATTAAAAAACAGAGATATCACTTTGCCAACAAAGCTCTGGATAGTCAAAGCTATGGTTTTTCCAGTAGACATGTATGGATGTGAAAGTTGGACTATAAAGAAAGCTGAGCACTGAAGAATTGATGCTTTTGAACTGTGGTGCTGGAGAAGACTTGAGAGTCCCTTGGACTGCAAGGAGATCAAGCCAGTTAATCCTAAAGGAAACAACTCTGAATATTCATTGGAAGGACCAATGCTGAAGCTGAAGCTCCAATATTTTGGCCTGATTCCAAAGCCAACTCTTTGGAAAAGATCCTGATGCTGGGAAAGATTGAGAGAGGAAAAGGGGCAACAGAGGACAAGATGGTTAGATGGCATCACTGACTCAATGGATATGAGTTTGAGCAAACTCAGGGAGATAGTGAAGGACAGGGAAGCCTGGTGTGCTGCAGTCCATGGGGTCACAAAGAGTTGGACATGACTTAGCAACTTAAACAACGACAGACGTCAGTTAAGTCAAGACTCAGTTTCCCTGAGTTTAGGCTTTGTTGTTATTTATTGCATTCAATGCACCACGGGCTTCAAATCCTCTAATTGGTACATTATACTAGGTTGGGGACTGATCACCAGAGAAAATTTCTCACTATTCCTCAACATTAGATTTTCCTGTGAGCCTGTGACTCCAAAAGTGTGTTTTTACACTATTGCCCATCTCTCGATGGTAGAGAGCTGTTACTTGTTATTCAGCGCTGGGTCATGGAGGGTGGGGAAGCCATTCTTAGGCTTAGGCAGGCCCTGTATTCCTGGATTGAGTCGGTGCCTTCCTTCTTGGTACTGCCTGTCCTCATGGAAACCTTGATGTTGCCTTAAATATTTGGCAGGCTTGATGCTACTGAGAGATTTACCCCTCCTATAATAGTTGGGTTATTTATCTTTCATCCTCTCCTCCGTTTCAGTGGGTTTTCACCTGTGCCTGGGACAGCTCACAGTGAGTTAAGGCTTTTGTTCCATAGGAGGGAAGAAAACAAAGATCTGGGTGAGAATTAGCCCCTTATCCACAACAGAGGCTCGTCCCCTCCCTACAACTATATCTCTGTCAATTAAGTCCACTAACTCATGCTATCTCAAAAGTTTAAGTGAAGTGAAGTGGCTCAGTCATGTCCGACTCTTTGCGACCCCGTGGACTGTAGACCACCAGGCTCCTGCATCCATGGGATTTCCTAGGCAAGAATACTGGAGTGAGTTGCCATTTCCTTCTCAAAGATTAGTTATCTCTTTTCTTTTAACTTTAAGTTTAATACTTTTTCTTATTTTTAGAATTCTATAAATGTTTTAAAACAAAAATGACTAATTTCTTAGATGTAATTAATCATTGATTGAAATAAGAAAGTACAAAAATGAAAAATTATTCTGAAAATGCTACCACATGTTTGAAAGAAAAGCACAGCCATGAGAAATAAATAGAATGAACAAGTGAGTACAGAGCAAAGTGTGCCAGACAAAGCTAGCTTTTTTCTTGATAGCTTTACAGCCTTAATAAATGAACAGAGTGGAGGAGGCGTAATGCATCTTGACTTCTAGCAAAGCACTGGAGAAAATGCCATGTGAAATTTTGATTGCAAAATTAATTTGAGTTGGCTTGAATAACAGTTAAGTGAAATGTAGGCTGGTTAAAAAGACATACAAAGGAGAGTGTTGATTAATGTCAATGAGCTAATGCACTGAGTGAGATCTTCAGTTAAATGTCATAGGTGTGAGTCTTAGGTTGAATTACCACTAAATGGTTTATTATATTTTGGAAAAAAGAATAACATGAGGTTGATTGAATTAGAGCAGATAATTTATCAGGGGACACGGGTGATTACAGAAACTGTATAAAGACATGAAGTTATTTTAGAGAAAAAAAGAAAACAATACAATTTTATTTAATGATTCCATATTTTTATCACAAAAATGAATTCTATCAAGTGTCCTTGCTTGAAGATCTTCAAACTGGAACTTCTCAAGACAGAACATACAGTTAACTAATGTCTCAGCCGAGAACACCAATTCAACCCAATTAGTATCTGTAATTTATCCAAATGAGAAAGTGATGGTGAATTCTTAGCTAGCTAGAGGGTATGGTAAAGTCATAACCACTACTTAGTAGAAATATGAAATGTAACTAAAAACCTGGTAATTCTAGAAAATTTGGGGCAGAATAAAAGAGGGAGAATTTTGAGGAAGGGGAGATAAATACATTCTTCTTAACTATGGGCAACTTTTGATAGGACTAGAGATACTTGAAAATTAGTTTTACAAATAAAAATATTTTAATATATCCAGATAAAATAGAGTTAAATATAAAAATAAACCTTTTCAAAATAGGTGCCTCCTAGAAAATGCTCTTGCATTTTAAAATTAGTTTTCTATCACCACATTAATGTATACATAAGGCCATTCTCTTTTTCTTAGAATAAATAGTTCATGATGTTCTATGAACACAAAGAGCATCTTTAGCAGAATTAAAGTATTATCCACTTTAGGAAAACTAAGGTTATGAAAATGTAATCCAAATGTAATCCATCTATTTGTCTAAATTAGCATCCCAGATATTCATCTCCAATGCACATTCTCTTCATGCTGCTTTGCAATCTGGCACAAAGGCCTATTGATTCTGTTTCTGAAATGGATCTCAAGTGCTTCTCCTTTCTGCTAATTCTCCACTGAAATTTCCTTTGGTTAAGCCCAAGTAATTTATCCAAGGGCTATTGCCTTCTAATTGATGTTCTGCTTCTAATTCTTGACCCTACTTTTCACCTTCACATAAACAGAAAATACATATATTTGTCAAACACAGATCTTACAGTGTTCTCTGCTTAACAACCTCTCTAACTTTCAGATTCATAAATGAAGATCAGTTTTCTTTTAAAAAGCATGCAGGGCTTCTCCTAAATTGCTAACCTCTGTCTCTGTCTATTGCTTTCACTTAGCATTCCTCTCCTTACTCCTTGGTACTACACATGCGTGAGCACACACACACACACACACACACACACACACACAAACTTCTCAGATGGTCAAATCACAGGGAACTGTTCACTGTTTCTTGAACATCTCACTGAATTTGCTCCAACTATTCCCTGAAAACCAGTGTTCTTCCCTCTCTTTTCTACTTTAAAATTTTCTGCATAGATATTAAGGCACAAGTCAAATATTACATTGTCTCTTTTGTTCTCCCTGATCCATACTCTATCTTTGTATTGTTTATATAGAACTCTATTACTGTGTGTGTCATATTTTGTTTAATGATTTGTCTCATGTGATTTATCTTTTAGTCTATGACTTTCTTGAAGGCAGACTGGATCCTATCTATCTTTATGCTGCCATTTGTGTGCATGGTTCTTGACACACAGTAGATGCTCATAAACCTCTTATGAACTACATTAGTTTAAATGAAAGCCTTTGGCATATTTAAATGACATGACTTACCTGTATTTGTTTTATAATCATACATATAGTTACAAGATTAAGCAAAATGCATCCAGAACCAGGATGTCAGTGTGTTCTATCTATCTCCTACTATCAAATAGAAAGACACATTGGATTGTTTATTCAGAAAGTATTCGAGTACAAAGCATTATTGGTACTGGATAAAGCCAGATAATTTCAAAATAACTTTTTAAATAGCTATTTTTAATATCAAAGGCACTCAAACATCATATTTGTCAAGAATATTGTTTAGTCACTTAGTCATGTCCAACTCTTTGCCACCCCATGGAAGAGCCCACCATGCTCCTCTGTCCATGGGATTTTCCAGGCAAGAATACTGGAATGGGTTGGCATTTCCTACTCCAGGGGATCTTCCCAATCCAGGGACTGAACACGTGTCTCCTATATTAGCAGGAAAATTCTTTACCACTGAGCCACCAGGGAAGCCCATATACTTTGTGTCCTAATATAAATATAACAAAGGATCCCTGCCTTCACTACTGTCATTGTACACTGTTAAACACTAGTAAGCCATGGTAACTATACAATGTAGCATGATAAAATAGCAATATATAAATGTAAAAGATCTCAGGACTGATTCCTCTTTCAGAAAATAGTAAAGAGTATTTTATACCAGGAAATTAATTTTGAAATTGTCTTTAAGAATGTGGCAACTGGAAAAGACTAAGAGGAGAACTTTCCAGAAAAAATGGAGCTATGCATGCACATTTGACAATGAGAATTATTATAAAAATTATTTTTGTTATTTTCCTGACCTCTTCTTGTATTCCACTGCCCTGATGGCAACTTTTTCCTTGTTGGTCTATCTTCAGTTACATCCCATGATTACATATCCACCTTTTCTCCATTATTCTCTAAATCTTAATTATTTAATCAATTGATTTCCCTTTCATTTTCTCTTCTTTTTGGGGCTTCATCATTGATGGAAAATTTATTTAATTGTCTCTTAAATGATTTTTGTGCCTGTAGTATGTTCTTCCTTCATTGCATTTTCCACTCTGTTTCCAAACTAATTTTCCATAAATATTGTTTTCATCATGGATATTGTTTGCTTAAATAGCACTGGAATCAGATGCACCTTTCTGTGATATAATGGTAGATAATACATACCTGGTTACAGGAGCAGAGGAAGGCAGTAACCTTTGAAGGCCTCACTAATAATGCCCAGTTTGTAAGATAATTATGAAAATATGTTTAAAATATGGAGGGCCCCTTGGTTAGCAAGGAGATCAGCTGGTCAATCCTAAAGGAAATCAGTCCTGGATACTCACTGGAAGGACTAACGCTGAAGCAAGTGGAAGCTCCAGTACTTTGGCCACCTGGTGTGAAGAGCAGACTCAATGGAAAAGACCCTGATGCTAGGAAAGACTGATGCTGGGAAAGACTGAGGAGAAGGAGGCAACAGAGGAGGGGATGCTTGGACAGTATCACTAACTCAAAGGACCTAAGTTTGAGCAAACTGAGAGATAGTGAAGGAAGGAAAGCATGGCGTGCTGCAGTCCGCAGGATTGCAGAGTCGGGCACAACTTAGTGACTGAACAATTGCAACTCCCAGCCAGCACTGATAATTTGATAGGTATATAATATGTAAATAGATAATACTCTTTTGAGCACCTGTATTATTACCCAAGCCCTCCAAAAAGCCATCATAATCCTTATTAGGCTTGGGGTGGACACATGTGTGTCCACTTGAAAAGATTCACTCTTTCTAACCTCACCTTAAACCCATCTCCTAGCCTTCAGAGTCCTGAATAATCTTTCCTACCTTCTGCATTCAACCTTGTTTTCCATCATTTCCCCACAGGAACCATTTATGATCTCTTTAATCCCTTCTTTAGCTTGGAACTTGCTAATATTTATCACATGTAAACTTGGGCTTTTGCTTCTGCTATGCTTCAAAATAGAATTTTCCGATATCTTTTGTTCTTATTCATTCTATACTTGTAGTTCAAATAACACCTCTTTACTAATGTTCCCCATCCCACCCCCACAACCTAGATAAAACATTTTCTTTCTTTAATGTCGTTTCCATGCTGGCAAATGGTAATGTGACTTTCTATTTAATCTCTTCATAATATAATTCAGTAATCATTTATTTTTATCAATAATATGGTGTGGTTACATAGAATGTAATTTGTTGATTTATACTCATTTATCATCTCACCAACAAGATGTTATAAACTCTGGACAGGAACTATGTCTCATATATCTTTGTACTCTATAGGGCCTTTTCTTCATTAATGGATCTTGTTATTTCCCCAGAACCTTAATTGACAGAAAGAGTCTGAAATCTTCTCTTAAGTGAATCTTCACCATGGTGGTTAACCTTAGCAGTGTTGCTCACACAGAGAATTAGGCTTAATACTAAAGCATCCATTGGATATAATTAACTAACTTCTCTTCTATGAGTCCTGACTGGTGCTAGTGATAGCATGTACCAATCTTGGGAAAATTGAGAAAATGGTCACTAAAATTATTCTTTTGTTCTGCAATTGAAATGACGAATGTCAATTGGGGAAAGCCACTAGAGCATTTAGCAAATGTTTGTTGCTTTTAAATAATAAAAATATTTGAAAGGAACTAGATTTAGAAATGCTTGAAACAATAGCTTGGTTTTCAAAGAATTACATATACTACAGAAGCTTATTAGATTAGTTTCACGCTATCATGTATTAAGGGGCAAGTTGTTTCCATGCCAATTCTTGGTTTAAAATCCACCATGCATTTATTATATGTCACTTTCCACTTAAATACTTGGGACAGTTAGATTGCACTGTCAAGTTAGGTCATTATAATTCCAACAGATGTTGTCATGTAGATGAAGAAAATTCATTTTAAATTATATCATTTTTAATGTGTTTTTCTTTGTGCCTAAGGAAGGCAAAACTATGTCATATTATCTTTTCAAGTTCAGGTTCCAATCATGGCAGCATATTTTGATTAAATCACATCACCATTTCAGAATCAATGCAGGATAACAGTAGACCACATGTGTGGAAACAGTAATAGCAAGAGGGCTCAAGTGTGCTAGTTGTTTTATGCTTAATAACCCTTCATGTTATCAATCAATCTAAAAAAAAAAAAAGTGTATAAGCTGAGGAAATAGTATGGTCAGAAATTGTACCTATCCTAAAATAGAGGGGTGCAAATATAGCTGGGTCAATATTTATTTGGTTAGTATGCCCTAACTAATGATTTGAGTTTTGCCAGATAATATTTCAATTTTCTTTGTTTAACTTTGGAATAAATACATGATTTTACCTTTCCTTGTCAGTTAAAGAGTCAGCCAGTTGAAATCGCCCATGAAGCCCTCCCTATATGTATCCCTGGAGATTACCCTAATCCCGAAACAGGTGGTTTTCATTCTGGTCACAAATAAATTGTGTGTGTGTGTGTGTTTGTACACATTATGAATATATCAATAGCTTTAGTTTTTTGATAGTTTATCTCCCAGAATATCCCTCTTATAAATACTGGAACAAAATTCTTCTACTTTAAGCTTCACATTGTATATGTTGAAGGAGAGGTTTTCACGAGCCTCTAGGGTTTTTGCAACTGTTATTAACTGAGGCACTGACTGTCTTTAAATTATTCTTTCAAAAATGTTTGTATAGTGAACAGCCTTGGAGGATAGAAATAGTGTCTTTCTCCAAAGCAAAGGTCAGATTTGTTTGCTGTCCAGTATAATAAAATAATATCTCCTTCAGAAGTAAATGGCAGGCAAGTTTATTGCTAGTTGTAAAAGATTTGGGTTCCCTAAGCTCAGGGTTTCTCTCTTGTAAGGCAACATACTACTTTTGTAGGCATCACCTGGCCCTCTTTGAACCCTCCTGTAGGACCTGGAACTTAAGGAATAGGTGCCAATGAAGATACTGCTATTGCTATGGGAAATAGTATCTGACCCAAGAGTATGCCTTCTGATTACATCATGAAATTGTGGCAAGATAATGTTAGCTTGCAAATAGGGTCAAATCTGAAGCCATTTATAGTCTTGACAATGCGTTGTTCAGGTTGTTGTGTTTTCTTTTGAATCCTCAGATGTATAACTGTTTTGGCTTGTAGACTCATATTCATCTGAGAATATGCTTTCTAATAACGTGTAAGAGATAGTCACTTGAGTCTCTGTTTTTCTTTATAAGTTCGAGGCTTAGAAAAGGGATGAACCCTAGGGAAGGGAACACCATACACTGCAGTACCACAGTTAATCACTTTTTGCCACTACATCAAAAATAAGATGTTAAAATCTTTAAGGAAGAAACAGCTACGGGAATGGGAATTATTGCTGGGTTGTAATCTCCTAGTTCTAGAGGTTGCCAACAAAGGTCCGTCTAGTCAAGGCTATGGTTTTTCCTGTGGTCATGTATGGATGTGAGAGTTGGACTGTGAAGAAAGCTGAGCGCCGAAGAACTGATGCTTTTGAACTGTGGTGTTGGAGAAGACTCTTGGGAGTCCCTTGGACTGCAAGGAGATCCAACCAGTCCATCCTAAAGATCAGTCCTGGGTGTTCATTGGAAGGACTGATGTTGAAGCTGAAACTCCAATATTTTGGCCACCTGATGCAAAGAACTGACTCATTGGAAAAGACCCTAATGCTGGGAAAGATTGAAGGTGGGAGAAGAAGGGGACAACAGAGGATGAGATGGTTGGATGGCATCACTGACTCAATGGACATGGGTTTAGGTGGACTTCAGGAGTTGGTGATGGACAAGGAGGCCTGGCGTGCTGCGGTTCTTGGGGTCACAAAGAGTTGGACACGAGTGAGTGACTGAACTGAACTGAGAGGTCTAGAGGGGGAAAGTGTGGGCTAAGTAGTGTGTAAAGCTGGTCAACCGGTAACTGCATTTTTCAATTCCATATCCCAGCAAAACTTTTGCTCTGCTCTGCTATTCTTTGCACTGACCCACTCCCAATAAATTGATTTGTGCTGTGGGTAACTGCATCAGATTTCTGCAAAGAAGAGCTAGGCAATGGTATTCCAAGTCAACACATGGAAAAGGCATGAGCTGAATTTAAAACACTTCGATCTATTTCATTGTTGGTTTTAGTTGCCCTATCCCTTGGCTGAAAATACATATATTCCAGATACAACACTTCAGTATATGCTTCCCCTTCCCAGGAGATCCCCACGGTGCTGTTATATAGGTTTCTGGAATCTATGTTTCACTCTGCAGTTTCCCCAGGCTTGATCTTAGGGAAGAATGCCAGAGCACTTATTATTTCACCACCAAATATGTTTAAATCATGAGTTATAATGATATATTCCTCTTTAAAGGGTGCTAATGAGCCAATTTGGTGATGGACAGGGAGGCCTGGCATGCTGCAATTCATGGGGTCGCAAAGAGTCAGACACGACTGAGCAACTGAATTGAACTGAACCGAACTGAATGAGCCAATTTATTTGTGTGTGTGTGTGTGTGAGGACAAAACCTACCTCAGGCTAACCAAATGATGAATAAAGAAAAATAGGGGTTTTTGTCCAAATAGTCCTCATATCTAAGAAGAAATGATATAATTTAAACTTTGGTGTTTCGTCATTACTAATTTATTAGTTCTCTAAGGCTACTGTAAGAAAACACCACACTCTGGGTGGCTTAAACAGTTAATTTGCTCACAGATCTGGAGGCTGGAAGTCCAAGTTCAAGGTGTCAGCAGGTTCACTTTCTTCTGAGGCCACTCTCCTTTGCTTGCAGATGGCCACCTTCTCACTATGTCCTTAGCTGGTCTTTCCTCATAGTGCTTGTATCCCTAGTGTCTCTCTGTATATTCCTACATCCTCGACCCATAATTACACCAGTCTGATTAGATTAGGAACAACTCATGTGACCTCATTTAACTTGAATTTTCCCTGGTGGCTCAGAGGTTAAAGTGTCTGCCTCCAATGTGGGAGACCTGGGTTCGATCCCTGGGTCGGGAAGATCCCCTGGAGAAAGAAATGGCAACCCACTCCAGTATTCTTGCCTGGAGAATCCCATGGACGGAGGAGCCTGGTGGGCTACAGTCCACGGTGTCGCAAAGAGTCGGACACGACTGAGTGACTTCACCTTCACCTCTTTTGGAGGCCCTTTCTCCAAATACAGTCGCGTTCTGAAATACTGGGGATTAAGGCTTCAATATATGAATTTCAGGGCAATATTGAACATAATAAATGAATTTAGCAGTTGATAATATCACTAAGAGAGAAGGAGATGGAGGGTATGTGGCTTCTATTTGAAGTTGTTGTTATAGTTTAGTCTCTAAGCCTTGTCTGTCTCTTTGTGACCCCATGAACTGCAGCACACCAGGCTTCTCTGTCCTTCACTGTCTCCCTGAGTTTGCTCAAATTCATGTTCATTGAGTCAGTAATGCCATCCAACAATCTCATCCTCTGTTGCTGCTTTCTCCTCCTTTCCCAGTATCAGGGTCTTTTCCTAAGAGTTGGCTGTTTGTATCAGGTGGCCAAAGTATTGGAACTTCAGCTTCAGCATCAGTCCTTCCGATGAAAATTCAGGATTGACTTCCCTTAGGATTGACTAGCTTGATCTACTTGCCATCCAAGGGACTCTCAAGAGTCTTCTCCAACACCACAGTTCAAAAGCATCAATTCTTCAGTGCATAGCCTTCTTCATAGTTCGACTCTCACATCCATACATGACTACTAGAAAAACCATAGCTTTGACTATACGGACCTTTGTTGGCAAGGTGGTGTCTCTGCTTTTTAATATACTGTGTAGATTTGTCATAGCTATTCTTCCAAGGAGCAAGCATCTTTTAATCCTGAGACTGCAGTGACCATCTGCATTGATTCTGAAGCCCAAGAAAATGAAATCTGACACTGTTTACACATTTTCCCTATCTTTTTGCCATCAAGTGATAGAACCAGATGCCATGATCTTCATTTTTTTGAATGTTGAGTTTCAAGCCAGCTTTTTCACTGTCCTCTTTCACATTCATCAAGAGACTCTTTAGTTCCTCTTCACTTTCTGCCTTTTAAAGTGGTATCATCTGTGTATCTGAGGTGGTTGATATTTAAAGTACACAGCACCAGATTCTTGCCAAATATTATATAAATTAGATCAGCTCTCTAGGTTTACCAATTTACAGAAAATACAGTGGGCAAAGGGACATGTTAAGTAATGTGGAAGGATTCATCACAATCCAGACCTTAGGAAACTACAGAAGATATAATTTGTTTTTCTTTGATGCTTCGATTATAGGAAGAGATGAAGGTAGACAATGGAGAATCCTTAAATAAAAAGACTCAAGAGACATATTAACTCTTGTGAAATATGGATCCTAGTTTAAATTAGGGCAACTGGAATACAAACATATGTGATAATTTTAAGAAACTGTAAATTTTAGAGAGCATGATAATGACATCATGATTGTGTTTTTAAATACCTCTTAATTCTCAGAGATATTTATTGAGATAATTAGAAATAAAATTACATAATATCTGGCATTTATTTTAAAATAAATTAGACAGGGATGGTGGCAAAAAGGAATAGGAGTAAAAATAAACAGCTTGGAAAATGCATTGATAATTGCTTAAGCAGAATGATGAATTTTTAGATTCATGATTCAATTCTGCCTATGTATATCTAAAATTGTTTATAATAAAAAGTTGTAAAGTTTTATACTGGCATTTTTAATTTAGCAGATGATCACAAAGTGGTATTTGGTACATCTTTTTAGTTGTTTTTCCTATTGTAATGATGCATTTTGATGAATCAATCTGTCTGTCTCCTGAGCTTTCCTTGTAAGGTTAATTATGTGCATTGGAGAGCTAGCTGAGGTTCGCAAACAAGCTCTGGTTGGAGGGAAGTGTTTCTGCTCTCCAAGCAAACTACCTTATACGAGTGTTAAGCTTTGATGCTACCCTCATTAGCACAATATTTTAGTCACCTGTGGTAACCTGCCCAGATGTTTCTCTGATAATGTTCAGCTCAATAAATTTAGACTTCACACAGTGGTGCTTGTCATTTTATGCCCTCCTATCCCAAATACATTTCAAAATATGTCCAATCCAGCTGTTAGCTTGACTGCATAAAATATTGTAATAACACTTTTGAGGACTGGGGTGATATTTGAAGTGTTTCAAGAATCTTTTTCCCCCTGGGTTGGAAAACAGCTTTATCAGAACCAAAATTAATGTCAAAATCCATAGTTTCTATTTTACTTTCCACAGTAGCATTGTATTTAAAAAGGATTCTAGAAGAAAAAAAAAAAAGTGACTTTCTGATTTCTTACATATTAAATGAACAAGAATATGCTCTAAAACAAAATTATTCTATCTCTATATTTTTATTACATAATATGTAGTTTCAATGTTCAGGTCAAAATTATAAAATTTAGTAATTTTATAAGGTTTAACTTAATAAGTTAAAGCTCAGAAAACTTTGTGATTAAGACTAGATGAAATAATGGATGTAAATGCAATGCTCATCAGTTTCAGATACACAGTAAGCCCTCCATAAATGATAGATACAATGACGGTGATAAATTTTTTTTTTCTCAAAATTATATCTAGAAGAGAATTTTAAGCCTGACTATTTTATTTATACTATGTTTTGAAGACAATCTAATATATTTAAATCCAGAGATGCTTTTTTTACTTTAACCAAATTAATACTTGTTTAAATTAATTGAGATTTTAATAAACACCCAAAATTGTTTTTACTCAAAAAAAAGTGGCTGACATCTCCAATTTCAGCAGAGGATTATACAGAAATACTCACAATAATCATTGAGTCAATATTCCTTAAAAATAAACCTTTTAAAGCAAAATTATGTGAAGGAAAGTTCTTATATATTTTTCTATTAAGGATTCCATAATTGTTACTATAAGTTGATCAGATTCCTCCAGATTCATTTACTGTGGATTTTATTACTTTAGTATAGTAAAATTTTATACATTTTGCTACATGGTTCAAAAAATTCACAAAGGCATGTGTTGGGATTCTGATACTAATTTTTAAATGCACTTTTAATAAAGAACTAGAGATATTTTTCAGAAAGGTATGTCTAAGAGGATAATCTCAGTTTTAGTCTGTCTATATTCCTTTCCCCCCCCACAAATTTTCTGATACTAACCAAGTGTTGTTATTCTTTGGCTTGAAGCCTTTATGTATCTGGTCCTCCATTATGCTTTGACTTTGGAGAAAGGTTGCAATTTGTTTTTTTCTGGGAGAATATGCTCCCAGCTGAAAATCATTTCTTAGTTGAACAGAACATCTCTTTGCAAAAATTTTCTCTGTTATCTCCTGAATAATTCCTACTATGTACAGAAGAGCGAGATTGATTAACAATTTCATCCTCAATAACTTGTGACCTTATTATTCATAGGGCACGAATGAAACTTATTGATTCTTTACATTAAGGAAAGATATATTAAATAATATAATAATCTTCACATAGAGTATACAGTAGGCAAACCTGTGGAAAAATTATGTTGTCGTAGGAAGTTTTTCAGTGCACATAACATAAATAACCAATGTTCATTGAAAGTTTACTCTTTTTACTTGCCGTTATAAATAAGACAAATTATATATTTAAATATAAAAGGATTGAAGATCAACCAAAATGTTGGCTGCATTGACATAGTGATAAAAATACAGAATATAAAAGTTATTCAAAAATATTTGAGTTGCATGTGCTTTTTACTCACTCTGATTTTAGTACCTATGTCTGACAGCAGTTAACCACACATAGCTTATCCTTTCCCTTTTTTTTTTATAATTGGCTTTAAAAATCCAAACATAGATTAAAGAAGTGAAAGATATTTTTCTACTGTTTTTCTCCATGGCAGATATAAAAGTATATATGAAATGCATCTGGGTATGTCTAAGGAAGAATAAGTCTATTCATACATCTATTTTTTAAGGGGATATATTTGACCACTATTTACCAGTATTTACTATAAAGTGAATAATATACAGTTACTAACTTTCTGATTACTACATAGTTATTGTTTTTCCTGACTTCTGCTGAACCCAGTAACCCAGAATACTGAGAAGATCGATTCTATATGTAAAATGGCTTGGGGTAAAGTTTGACAAAACATGCAGGTCAAGTTTAGATTAGAAAAATTTCTTCACGCATTTATTCCTGCAGATCCTAAAATGTCAACATATCTAACTATCTGATTAGGTTTCCATGAACAAGTCTGAGACATCACATGTATCACAACCTTTCAGTAAAAAAAGCACAGTGAATTCAACTTCTTGTAAAAGAATGGTTTTTCCTAAGGAACCTCTGAATGTCCATTTAACTAAGGCTTCTTTGGCTAGTTAAAACATACCAGAATTTTTCTAGCTTTTTCATTTGAATGAGAAGGTTGTTGATAGTGATAACATTTTCCTTTCAGGGGCTTTGTATATAAAATTCCATTTGGATGACTGAAGATATGGATGCAGATTCTGATAGGGCTGCTTTAAAACATTGTCCAATTTAAATTGTTTGCATTACCTTGTCTAATTAACTATAAAATTATTTAACATGAAAGATTAAAACTTCAAAAAATTTTCTGTTTAACTTGAAGTGACTTCTTATATTGTTCAAAATGATGGAATCCCAGAAATATGGGCTTATACATGGTTGTGAATGGCTGTTCTTGTTTTAGTAAACATATTTAAGGGCTTCCTAGGAGCTCAGATGTAAAGAATTTGCCTGCCAATCCAAGAGACATGAGTTGGATCCCAAGTTGGAAAGATCTCCTGGAGAAGGAAATGGCAACCCACTCCAGTATTCTTGACTGGAAAATCCCATGGACAGAGGAGCCTGGAGGTCTACAGTCCATGAGGTCACAAAAGAATGGGACATAACTTAGTGACTAAACAACAGACATATTTAAACAACAACAAAACCCCCAAACTATTTATATATGTATTTTATGAAAATATACATATGAAAAGCCCAGAATGGCCCTTAGGCATATTATGTGCTCAGTCGCTTCTGTCCTGTCTGACTCTTTGTGATCTGTGGACTGTAGCCAACCAGGCTCCTCTGTCCATGGGATTCTCCAGGAAAGAAAACTGAAGTGGGTTGCCATGCCCTCCTCAAGTTAGGCATATATGAATAAAGGCAAATTGTAAATCCTGATTGAGTAATGGCTGTGAAGATTTTCCCCAACATTTAGAAAAGTTCTTCTCTAATGCAGAAGAAATAATACACTATGGTGTCAAATGTTCATTTCTGCTAAAGGAAGCGACTACAGAAATGTTTTATTTGTATAAAGTAACAAGTGCTACAGATGCAAAAACAAACAAAAAACCCAACAACTTCCCCAGTACTACTTCAAAAGGAGCATATCAAACTTAATTTTCTTTAGAATGTGGTTATTTCTTTATCTTCTGGACAAAAATGCTAAGTCAGTCTGTCTTCAAAGAAAAGCAATTACAACTTGAGGACACTTCATATTCACTTCTTTTGCCTGCACCAGTTCCACCTCATCTGAATTTTTCCATTTCATGAAAACCATTGAATTCTCCACTGCTGTCTGTGGCACCAATTATTTATTCTGGATCAGGACCTCTGGTAAAACTTCTTGCTCAAGCAGGATCTCTTTTCTTCTATGATTTCCTGTCACCAGGATCACTATCAGATATTTTCTCTTTGTACCATCTTTTTCTTTGCCAGCTTTTTGAGAATTAAGAAATGCTTCAGTTAACTCTGGACAATCTAAATTTTCTTCCGGCTCTAAAGTATTGTCTGCATCTGTTAATCTCTTCCACTTCAGGAAATACCTCACCTTCCCATTTACTACATGTCAGTCTAGTTCTTTTTCTGCTACAAATTCTTCAGATTCTGCCTCTTTGAATCTTTTACCCTGTTCATTCTGTTTCTTTCTCTTTTTTTTTTTTACATTAGAGGCATGGTGCCTAGTGATCCCCTGAGGCAGGGAGAGGGGACATTGTGGGAGAGGGCCATGACCAAAGTCTCCTCAGTGGAGGGTTCTCCTGCTTTGCCCATAGATTTATTAAACCAAGTGCAATGTATTGAGGATAAAGAAACAAATATTCAGATCAAAGCCATTTATTGGCTATATATTGTATGTTAGTAATACAAAAGTGCTGATTCTGCTGGGGGAAATAAGTAGGTCAGTGACTAAAAATTAGATTAATTAGCCCAGATAATAAGTGCTACAGGAGTCTTGTTTGAGACGTGTGGCTAGAGCAAACTCATCATTATTTGGTAAGTGCTTTCTTGATTCTAATTTGAGGAAATTTATAGCAATCAACCAAAAATATCCAAAACTAAACAACAACAACAGCAAAAACTTGATACTAAAATGAGGATTTATGAACTATGATCTGTATTGAACTGAATGGTCACCCCCTATACCCCTGCAAAAAAAATATGTCCATGAACTAACCCCTGAAACCTGTGAATGTGAGCTTATTTGGGAGAAAGGCATTTGCACATATAACTAATATAAGGACTTCAAAATGAAATCACCGTGGATTATCCAGGCAAACCATAAATATCCTTAGAAAGATGGTGGAAGATTTAAGACAGAAAAGGACACAGACGGAGTGGCTTAGAGGCAGAGATTGGAATTTCTCAGCCACAAGCTGAGGACTGCCCGGACCCACCAGAAACTGGAAAAGGCAAGGAAAGATTCTCATTTAGATGTTTTGGAGAAAACAGAGCCCTGACAACATCTTGATTTCAGATCTATTCTCTATAACTGTGAGAGAACAAATTTATGCTGTTTAAACTGCTGAAATTGTGGTAATTTATTATGGCAGCTATGGAAAACAAATCATGATCTAATCTGCCTTATTTTGCAAAGCATAGACAATTTTGAAAGTGTTTCAGTCACTACAAAGATGAACGCACATGTAGAAATGTCTATATGAATTACAGTAGGGAACATTTTCTTTATTACATTTAAATATATATTGCTTTTATATACTACAGCACATCAGAGTGCTTGTTTTTTTTTTTGCTCTCCCCATGTCCATGAGTCTATTCTCTATGTCTATTTCTCCATTGCTGCCCTGAAAATAAATTCTTCATTACCATTTTTCTAGATTCCGTATATATGTGTTAAAATATGATATTTATATTTCTCTTTCTGACTTACTTCACTCTGCATAATAGGTTCTAGGTTCATCCACCTCCTTAGAACTAACTCAAATGTGTTCCTTTTTATGGCTGAGTAATAGTCCATTGGGTATATGTAACACTACTTCTTTGTCCATTCATTTATCGACGGACGTCTAGTTTGCTTCCACCTATTGTAAATAGTTCTGCAATGAACAATGGGATATATATATCTTTTCAATTTTGGTTTCCTCAGGGTATATGCCTAGGAGTGGGACTGCTGGGTCATATGGTGGCCTTATTCCTAGTTTTTGAAGGAATCTCCCTATCATCTTTCCTAGTGACTGTATCGATTTGCATTCCCACTAACAGTGCAAGAGTGTTCCCTTTTCTCCACACCCTCTCCAGCGTTTATTGTTTGTAGACTTCTTGATGATGGCCATTCTGACCTGTGTGAGATGATATCTCATTGTAGTTCTGATTTGCATTTCTCTAATAATGAGCGATGTTGAGCATCTTTTCATGTGTTTGTTAGCCATCTGTATGTCTTCTTTGGAGAAATGTCTGTTTAGGTCTTTTCCCCACTTTTTGATTGGGTTGTTTGTTCTTTTGGTATTGAGTTGTATGAGCTGCTTGTATATTTTGGAAATTAATCCTTTGTCAGTTGTTTCATGCTATTATTTTCTCCCATTCTGAGGGTTGTCTTTTCACCTTGCTTATAGTTTCCTTTGCTGTGCAAAAGCTTTTAAGTTTAATCAGGTCCAACTTGTTTACTTTTGTTTTTATTTCCATTACTCTAGGAGGTGGGTCATGGAGGATCTTGCTTTGATTATGTCATCAAGTCTTCTGCCTTTGTTTTCCTCTAAGAGTTTTATAGTTTTTGCTCTTACATTTAGGCCTTTAATCCATTTTGAGTTTATCTTGTGTATGGTGTTAGGAAGTGTTCTAATTTCATTCTTTTACATGTAGCCATCAAGTTCTCCCTGCACCATTTATTGAAGAGGCTGTCTTTGCCCCATTGTATATTGCCTCCTTTGTCAAAAATAAGATACCCATAAGTGCATGGGATTATTTCTGGACTTTCTATCTTGTTCCATTGGTCTGTATTTCTATTTTTGTGCCAGTACCATACTGTCTGGATGACTATAGCTTTGTAGTATAATCTAAAGTCAGGAAGGTTGATTCCTCCAATTCCATTCTTCTTTCTCAAGACTGCTTTGGCTATTCAGAGCCTTTTGTGTTTCCATATGAATTGTGAAATTTTTTGTTCTAGTTCTCTGAAAAATGTCATTGGAATTTGAAAGAGATCACATTGTATCTGTATATTGCCTTTGGTAGTACAGTCATTTTCGCAGTATTGATTCTTTCCACCCAAGAACATGGAATGTTTATGTAGTCTTTGATTTCTTTCATCAGTGTCTTATAATTTTCTGGGTACACTTCTTTTGTCTCCTTGTGTAGGTTTATTCCTAGATATTTAATTCTATTTGTTGCAATGGTGAATGGGATTGAATCCTTAATTTCTGTTTCTGATTTTTCATTGTTAGTATACAGAAATGCAATTGATTTCTGTGTATTGATTTTGAATCCTGAAGCTTTGCTAAATTCACTGATTACCTCTAGCAATTTTCTGATACTATCTTTAGGGTTTTCTGTATACAGTATCGTGTCATCTGCAAACAGAGCTTTACTTCTTCTTTTCTGATCTGTATTCTTTCTATTTCTTTTTATTCTCTGATTGCTGTAGCTAGAACTTCCAGAACTATGTTGAATAATAGTGGGGAAAGTGGACACCCTTGTCTTGTTCCTGATCTTTGGGGGAATGCTTTCAGTTTTTC
This sequence comes from Cephalophus harveyi, assembly GCA_006410635.1. Classification (NCBI taxonomy): domain Eukaryota; kingdom Metazoa; phylum Chordata; class Mammalia; order Artiodactyla; family Bovidae; genus Cephalophus; species Cephalophus harveyi. The sequence continues at coordinate 184,085 of SJYT01022353.1, forward strand.
ACCACTGAGAATAATGTTTGCTGTAGTCTTATCATATATGGCCTTTACCATGTGGAGGTAGCTTTCTTCTATGCCCATTTTTTGAAGAATTTTCATCATAAATGTGTGCTGAATTTTGTGAAAGGCTTTTTCTGTATCTATTGAGATGATCATGTTTTTTACCTTTCAGTTTGTTAATATGGTGTATCACATTGATTGATTTGCGTATACTGAAAAATCCTTGCATTCCAAGAATAAACCCACCTTGATCATGATGTATGAGCTTTTGATGTGTTGCTGAATTCTGTTTGGTAAAATTTTGTTGAGGATTTTTGCATCTATGTTCATCAGTGATATTGGCCTATGGTTTTCTTTTTTTGTGTTGTCTTTGTCTGGTTTTGGTATTAGGGTGATGGTTGCCTCGTAGAATGAGTTTGGAAGTGCTCCTTCCTCTGCAATTTCTGAAAGAGTTTTAAAAGAATAGGCATTAGCCCCTCTCTAAATATTTGATAGAATTCTCCTGTGAAGCCATCTGGTCCTGTGTTTTGGGAGATTTTTAATCACAGCTTCAATTTCAGTGTTTGCAATTCAGTTGCTCATAATTTCTATTTCTTCCTGGTTCAGTCTCGGAAGATTGAACTTTCCTAAGATTCTGTCCATTTCTTCCAGGATATCCATTTTATTGCCGTATAGTTGTTCATAATAGCCTCTTGTAATCCTTTGTATTTCTCCATTGTCTGTTGTAACCTCTCCTTTTTCATTTCTAATTTTGTTGATTAGATCTCTCTTTTTTTCTTGATGAGTCTGGCTAAAGGCTTGTCAATTTTATCTTCTCAAAAACCAACTTTAGTTTTATTAATCTTTACTATTGTTTCTTTCATTTCTTTTTCATTTATTTCTGCTCAGATCTTTATGATTTCTTTCCTTCTACTAATTTTGGGTTTTTGCTTTTCTTTTTCCAGTTTTTCTGGGCATAAAGTTAGGTTGTCTGTTCAATGTTTTTCTTGTTCCTTGAGGTAGGATTGTAATGCTATAAACTTCCCTCTTAAAACTGCTTTTGCTGCATCCCATAGGTTTTGAGATGTCATGTTTTCATTGTCATTTGTGTCTAGAAATTTTTTTGACTTCCCTTTTGATTTCTTAAGTAACCTGTTGATTATTAAGAAATGTGTTGTTTAATCTCCATATGTTTGTCTTTTTTACAGTTTGTTTCTTATAATTGATATCTAGTCTAATGGCATTGTGGTCGGAGAAAATACTTGATACAATTTCAATTTTCTTAAATTTACTGAGGTTTTATTTGTGACCCAAGATGTAGTCTGTCCTGGAAAATGTTCATGTGCTCTTGAGAAGAAGGTGTATTCTTCTGCATTTGGATGAAATGTCCTGAAGATATCAATGAGATCCATCTCAGCTAATTTTAGACTTTTGTTTCCTTGTTAATTTTCTGTTTTGATGATCTGTCCATTGGTGTGAGTGGGGTGTTAAAGTCTCCTATTATTGTGTTACTATAGAGTTCTCCTTTTATATCTGTTAGTGTTTTCTTATGTATTGAGGTGCTCCTATGTTGGGTGCATAAATATTTACAATTGTTTTGTCTTCCTCATGGATTGATCCCTTGACCATTATGTAATGTCCTTCCTTATCTCTTATAATCTTTATTTTAAGATCTTTTTTGTCTGATATGAGGGTTGCTGCTCCAGCTTTCTTTTGCTTCCCATTTGCATGAATATATTTTTCTGTCCTCTCACTTTCAGTCCATATGTGTCTGAAGTGGGTTACTTGTAGACAGCATATGTATGGATCTTGTTTTTTTATCCATTCAGCCAGTATGTGTCTTAGTTGGAGCATTTAATCCAATTACATTTAAAGTAATTATTGATATATATGTTCCTATTGCCATTTTCTTAATTGTTTTGGTTGATTTTTGTAGATGTTTTTTTCTTCTCTTGTATTTCTTGACTATATAATTTCCTTTAACATTTATTGTAAAGCTGGTTTGGTGGTACTGAATTCTCTTAACTTTTGCTTGTCTGAAAAGCTTTTTTATTTCTCCATCAATTTTGAATGAGATCCTTGCTGGGTACTATAATCTTGGTTGTAGATTTTTCCCTTTCAGTACGTTAAATATATCCTGCCATTCCCTTCTGGCCTGCAGAGTTTCTGTTGAAAGATCAGCATAAATGTATGGGGTTTCCCTTGTATGTTTGTTCCCTTGTATCATGGCATCTGGTCCCATAACTTCATGGGAAATAGATGGGGAAACAGTGGAAACAGTGTCAGACTTTATTTTTTTGGGCTCCAAAATCACTGCAGATGGTGACTGCAGCCATGAAATTAAAAGACGCTTACTCCTTGGAAGAAAAGTTATGACCAACCTAGATAGCATATTCAAAAGCAGAGACATTACTTTGCCGACTAAGGTCTGTCTGGTCAAGGCTATGGTTTTTCCTGTGGCCATGTATGGATGTGAGAGTTGGAGCATGAAGAAGGCTGAGCGCCGAAGAATTGATGCTTTTGAACTGTGGTGTTGGAGAAGACTCTTGAGAGTTCCTTGGACTGCAAGGAGATCCAACCAGTCCATTCTGAAGGAGATCAACCCTGGGATTTCTTTGGAAGGAATGATGCTAAAGCTGAAACTCCAGTACTTTGGCCATCTCATGAGGAGAATTGACTCGCTGGAAAAGACTCTGATGCTGGGAGGGATTGGGGGCAGGAGGAGAAGGGGATGACCGAGGATGAGATGGCTAGATGGCATCACTGACTCGATGGACGTGAGTCTGAGTGAACTCCCAGAGATGGTGATGGACAGGGAGGACTGGCGTGCTGCAATTCATGGGGTTGCAAAGAGTCGGACACGACTGAGCGACTGAACTAACTGAACTGCTGTTACTTGTGCTTTTCCTTTGTTGCTTTTAAAATTTTTTCTTTGTGTTTAATCTTAGTTTGATTAGTGTGTGTCTTGACATGTTTCTCCTTGGGTTTATCCTGTATGGGACTCATTATGCCTCTTGGACTTGATTGACTATTTCCTTTTCCATGTTGGAGAAATTTTCAACTCTAATCTCTTCAAAAAATTTCCCATACCATTTCTTTCTCTCTTTTTCTTCTGGGATCCCTATAATTTGAATATTGGTGTGTTTGATATTGTCCCAGAGGTCTCTGAGACTGTCCTCAGTTCTTTTCATTCTTTTTACTTTATTCTGCTCTTCAGAAGTTATTTCCACCATTTTATCTTCCAGCTCACTGATTCATTCTTCTGCTTTGGATATTTTGCTATTGATTCCTTCTAGAGTATTTTTAATTTCAGTAATTGTGTTGTTTATATTCTAGTCTTTAATTCTTCTAGGCCTTTGTTGATTGATTCTTGCATTTTCTCCATTTTGTTTTCAAGGATTTTGATCAGCTTTACTATCAGTATTCTGAATTCTTTTTCAGGTAGTTTGCCTATTTCCTCTTCATTTATTTGGACTTCTATGTTTCTGGTTTGTTACTTCATTTCTGTAGTATTTTTTTTTTTTTTTGCATTTTCATTTTTTTTTAACTTATTGTGTTTGAGGTCTCATTTTCCTAGGCTTCAAGGTTGAATTCTTTTATTTCCTTTGATTTCTGCCCTCCTAAGCTTGATCCAGTGGTTTGTGAAAGCTTCTTATAGGATGAGATTTGTGCTGAGCTTGTTTGTTTGTTTGTCTTTTCTCTGATGGGCAAGACTGGGGTGGTAATCCTGTCTACTGATGATTAGGTTTATATTTTTGTTTTGTTTGTTTAGATGAGGTGTGCAGGGTGCTACTGGTGGCTGGGTGATGCCAGGTCTTGTATTCAAGTGGTTTCCTTTGTATGAGTTCTCACTATTTGATCTTCCCTAGGGTTAGTTCTCTGGTAGTCTAGGGTCTAGGGTCTTGGACTCAGTGCTCCCAGTCCAAAGGCTCTGGGCTTGATCTCTGGTCAGGAACAAAGATTCCACAAGTGATTTGTATGGCATTAAGTGAGATTAAAACAAATACCCAAAAATGAGAAACCAAACAGGAACCACAGACATGTGACAGTTACAAAATCAGGCACATAATAATTAAAATAATGGAATATACATATACATATATACCCATAATCAAAGTCAAAACAGTCCAACAAATATTAAGTACAGTATATTGAAACAGGAACAGAGGGAATCAAAAATTATATTTACCAGTTACAAACAAAACTAACTAAAGCACATACTGGAAAACAAAAGTAAAGCAAGGTGCCTAGTGAAGAAGAAAGCAATGAAAACAAAATTAAGAAATATGTTGAGACTAAAGGAAAGAAAGAAAGAATAGACATGCAAAGTTAAATAGAGGTAGATGAAGAAGATTTATATACATTAAAGATTACCTACAAAGGGAGAAGAACCATATAAAAAGCATACAAAGAAATAAATGTAGAAAAATATAATAGGTTTTTAAAAATTAAAAAGTAAAATTATAAAAAAAAGAGGAAAAAAAAGGAAGAAGAAAGAAAAAAAGGAAAACTCCACAGAACTGCAAAAGCCCAACATAGAGGCAGAGGTTTATAGCAATAATAAAAACTGTGACTGAATATACACATATACATATACACCTGTAAGCAAAATCAAAACAGTCCAACAAAAATAAAGTACCTCACCTCCCTGTGCTGATCTCTGGACCTGCTGTGGGGGCAGCTCAGATTCTAAATTAGTCCTACTCCTGTGTGTTCTTGCCTCCAATGTCCACGGCTAGCAGAACTAGTGCATTTCCTTTTATGGGAGATCTCACAACTGAGCGACTTCACTTTCACTTTTCACTTTCATGCACTGGAGAAGGAAATGGCAACCCACTCCACTGTTCTTGCCTGGAGAATCCCAGGGACGGGAGAGCCTGGTGGGCTGCCGTCTATGGGGTCGCACAGAGTCGGACTCGACTGAAGTGACTTAGCAGTAGCAGCAGTTTCCTTTTATATTTTCCATAGACACACAGTCTGCCTTCTTGATCCTGTGGATTTAATCTGCAACTTGTATGGCTGCTGGGAAGCTTTTGTGTCTTCTTCCTTAGCCACACTGCCCCTGGGTTNTCGACTGAAGTGACTTAGCAGTAGCAGCAGTTTCCTTTTATATTTTCCATAGACACACAGTCTGCCTTCTTGATCCTGTGGATTTAATCTGCAACTTGTATGGCTGCTGGGAAGCTTTTGTGTCTTCTTCCTTAGCCACACTGCCCCTGGGTTTTGACTGTGGTTTTATTTCCACCTCTACATGGGGTTGTCCACTGGGGTTTGCTCCTGAGGCTGCCCTGGAGGACTTGGGTCTGTCCCTGTGAGGGCCAGGTGTGGAAGTGGTGCAGCTGCTTGGGTCACAGGGGTTCTGGCAGCACCACAGAGTCAGAGGAGTTTGTGGCTAGGGCAGCAGGGCATATAGTGCTCTAAAAGGGTATGGCAGCCAGTATTGGCCAATACACTCCAGTAGTCTTGCCTGGATTCCAGCTAAACTACTTCAAATCCTAAAAGGCAATGCTGTTAAAGTGCTATACTCAATATACTAGCAAATTTGGAAAACTCAGCAGTGGCCATAGGACTGGAAATGGTCAGTTTTCATTCCAACTCCAAAGAAAGCCAATGCCAAAGAATGCTCAGACTACCACACAACTGGATTCATCTCACACGCTAGCAAAGTAATGCTCAAAATTCTCCAAGCCAGGCTTCAGCAATACATAAACTATGAAGTTCCAGATGTTCAAGCTGGTTTTAGAAAAGGCAGAGGAACCAGAGATCAAATTGCCAACATCTGCTGGATCATCAAAAAAGCAAGAGAGTTCCAGAAAAACATCTACTTCTGCTTTAAGACTACACCAAAGCCTTTGACTCTGTGGATCACAACAAACTGAAAAATTCTTCAAGAGATGGGAATACAGGACCACCTGACTTGCCTCCTGAGAAATCTGTATGCAGGTAAAGAAGCAACAGTTAAAACTGGACATGGAGCAACAGACTGGTTCCAAGTAGGGAAAGGAGTACATCAAGGCTGTATATTGTCACCCTGCTTGTTTAACTTATACACAGAGTACATCATGAGAAATGCTGGGCTGGATGAACCATAAGCTGGAAATAAGATTGCTGGGAGAATTATCAATAACCTCAGATATGCAGATGACACCACTCTTACAGCAGAAAACAAAGAAGAACTAAAGAGCCTCTTGATGAAAGTGAAAGAGGAGAATGAAAAAGTTGGCTTAAAGCTCAACATTCAGAAAACTAAGATCATGCAGTCTGGTCCCATCACTTCATGCAAATAGATGAGGAAAGTGGAAACAGTGAGAGACTTTATTTTGAGGGGCTCCAAAATCACTGCAGATGGTGACTGCAGGCATGAAATTAAAAGACACTTGCTCCTTGGAAGAAAAGCTGTGATCAACCTAGACAGCTTATTAAAAAGCAGAGACATTACTTTATGTACAAAGGTCTGTCTAGTCAAAGCTATGGTTTTTTCCAGTAGTCATGTATGGGCATGAGAGTTGGACTATAAAGAAAGGTGAGCACCGAAGAATTGATGCTTTTGAACTGTGGTGTTGAAGGAGACTCTTGAGAATCCCTTGGATTGCAAGGAGGTCCAACTGGTCCATCCTAAAGAAAATCAGTCCTGAATATTCATTGGAAAGGCTGATGCTGAAAATGAAACTCCAATACTTTGGCCACCTGATCCAAAGAAAACTGACTCACTTGAAAAAACTCTGATGCTGGGAAAGATTGAAAGTGGGAGGAGAAGTGGACAATAGAAGATGAGATGGTTGGATGGCATCACTGACTCTATGGACATGAGTTTGAATAAGCTCCAGGAATTGGTGATAGATAGGGAAGCCTGGTGTAATGCAGTCCATGGGGTCGCAAAGAGTCAGACACGACTGAGCGATTGAACTGAACTGAACTGATTCTTGCCTGGAGAACTCCCCTGACAGAGAAGCCTGGCAGGCCACAGTCTACAGGGTCGCAGAGTTGGACACGACTGAAGTGACCCTGTATGCATACATGCAAGACTTTTTTTTGTCTGTGGCAGCTCTGCCCTAGTGAGAGTTGAGTGTGAAGGAGGTGGCACAGCTGCTTGGCTTGCGGATACCCTGGTGGCACCAATTGTGCAGGGACTTAATGCCTCCACAGCAGGAGTTATGGCCCTATCAGAGTCTTCTTTCAATCCTCTTGTAGCTGTTGATCAGAAGGCATCTTTGGCCAGTCTTTCTCCATAGCTCCACTCATTCAGGCCCTTAGAGGACTCCCTTGCCTGGGGTCCTTTTCTAGTGTTCAGTGAGTCAGACACATAGAGGGGCCCCCTGGCTGGGGACCTACTCTATAGATCGACACATCAGGCACTTAATGGGTCACCCTGGGAGGGATCCTACTTTGTAGTTCAGCGCATCAGTCATGTAATGGAGCACCCTGGGTGGGGTCCTACTCTGTAGCTCAGTGCATCAGGCATTTGATGGGCTAGCCTCTCAGTTGTTCAGCTGCTGATGCTGGCAGGTGAGGAGAGAGGGGCTGTGGTGATGGGTCCACCCCCTGCTCATGACTCAGCAGCATCGCCTTGCTTCCATGGCTGCCTGGCTTTCCTCCACAGGCATTTCCCACCACAGTCTCCTCCCTCACATCCCCTCGATTGGTCTCTCCACAATCAACACCAGCTCTTCCTGTGGGATTGCCCCACAATCCCCAAACTCCAGCTCCCACCTGCTACGTCTTCCAGGGAACCTGCGTCCCTGTCCAGGGTATGTATGGCTGCAGCCAGGACTGTCTGATTCTCATTCCATTTAGGCTGCCACAGATCAGCTGTTTCACTCTCAGATTTAAATATTTCTCCACTGACTTAGACAATTGCCCTGATGTGGGGATTGGACACCTGCTTCAGTTCCCCCATCCACTGAGGGCAGGTCCAATCCTACTAACGCTCCTGTTTTTCCCCCTAGTTCCTTCATCCTACCGAGTTTTGCATGGTTTATATAGTCTTTTCTACTGGTCAGGTACTCCTGTCCACTCTCAGATGGTGTTCTCCATGCACATCTGTGTCTGAAGGTATATTCCTGATGTATCAATGGAGAGAGATATACTCCATGTTTACCTGTTCCTCCACCATCTTTCTCTCTCTCTCTCTCTCTCTCTCTCTCTCTCTCTCTTTTTTTTAAAGCTTTATAATATAAAGGAACATACTGGGGAAAGAAAAGAAAATTCCTCACACATGTACATATATTCAACTTCCTACTGCTTTCTAGAAGCCTTGAAGATTTCCAGTCAACTTCAGAGGCAAAGGCAACTATTGACTTCCCATAAACCTTGGGTTTCAATTATTTATTACTGAGTAACAAAACAGCCCCAATATTATTGGCTTAAAGCAAAAGCTATTTTATTTCTAAGGATTCTGTGGGTCTGGTATTCAGCCTTGGCCCAGTGGGGATGGATCACCTGTGCTCCGCATGGTGTTGACTGATATTACTCAGCTGGGGCCAGAGAATCCAAGATGGTGTCACTCATGTCTGGTGCCTGGGTGTTAGCTGTTGATTCGTGTTCTTTAGTTCTCTTCCATGTGGTTTCTTTTTCTTTCCACATAGTCTGTCATTACCAAGTATTCTAACCCATTCCGTTCTGAAAACTTGTTTTCTGGCTTCTAAAAATGGGGGAAAAAATGATATAAGATCTCTTAAGACCCAGGCCCACATTCAGAATCACATGTCATCCCTTCTGCCTCATTTTGTTGGTGAAAGAAGTCATAAAGCAACCCCAGAGTCAGGAAAGGGAAATAGACCACACCTGTTGAAAGATTTTTATGCATGCACAGGCATAGGAGGAATTATATGTGGCTGTCTTGCAAGCTACTTATACAATACTCTGCTTTTTCTTTCTTTTTATATTGCTCTGCTTTTCCTAATAATTTTCTTTGATGCCAACCAGTCCTTTATCACAGATTACCTCCCATATTTAAATATTTCTAATTTATATCATCTTTTTGGGAATTATGAATATGTGTAATTTGTTGTAGCTTTTTTCTAAAAATTTTTGTTCTTTATTATGTCAAAAAGATCACACACTTTTGGATGTAAAAGATGATGTGCTCTATGTTTCCTTATATCTTATAATACCAACACAGAAAGTTTTTAATAAATAAGTATCTTCTTGATTATAAATGTTGAGTGACAGAGAATAATGTGTTTAGACTATGTACAGTGTTGTATCAGAGTCCACTAGATTGTCCATTGCTAAATCTCTTGCAGATTATTGTGATTACTTAGTTCTAACTTTTCCCAAATCCCTGCATTTTCTCATGCTTATAGTATATATGCAATTATAGGTAATAATTGCCAATGGAAGTATATAGAGGGAATCCTATTTAGAAAAGAGCAATTAGAAAAACACATAAATCCACAAAGTAGTATCAACTCTTTTTTGAAGTATACTAGAAGGCAATGGCCAGAGAAGGCGATGGCACCCCACTCCAATACTCTTGCCTGGAAAATCCCATGGACGGAGGAGCCTGGAAGGCTGCAGTCCATGGGGTCGCGAAGAGTCAGACACGACTGAGTGACTTCACTTTACTTTTCACTTTCATGCATTGGAGAAGGAAATGGCAACCCACTCCAGTGTTCTTGCCTGGAGAATCCCAGGGACAGGGGAGCCTGGTGGGCTGCCATCTATGGGGTTGCACAGAGTCAGACACAACTGAAGTGACTTAGCAGCAGTAGCAGCAGCAGCATTTTGAAACATGCCTGATTTATGGAAGTTTCAATTGCTTGAATGTTTGTAATATTTTACAATGAAATAAAAATTATGTTCAGAACTAGTTAAGAATGCTTAAAGGCATAGTCAATCATTTGATTCACAGCTACCCAGGAAATTCAAGCACTCCACCCTCATTTTGCACTTAAGCACAGATCTGATTAAGAGGGAACTGGAAAGGAAGAATTACAAGGTGACCTGGACAAAAGTGTCATGTCAGCATTAGCATAAGATAAACTGATTGAAGTGGCTGATTGTACTGCTTATAGTCAGAGTTATTTTGGAAAATTTGAATGAGAAATCCTCTCTTGTCCATCACAGGAATGACACTTCATATATATCCAGTCATATTAAACAATTGTAGACTCACAAAGCTAGACAGGATTTTATGAGATTAGTTGATCTATTCCTTACCTTGAGATAAAACTTGAGTGCTGCAAAATCCTCGAGGCACTAAAATTTAATTTATTCTTTGAGAAAAATAAGACCCATTCATGCATTCAACAAATATTTGTTGTGTGTGAACCATACGGGTGCTTAGTTTGCATCAACAAATAAACCTGGCTAAGCCTTTGTGAGGCTTTCAGTTTAATAGGAGTATATAAATGATTCCATGAGTTTCCCCTTTGTCAATAACAATAATCCTTACTTGGTTTTAAATGTTTTTTTAATTGATTTGCTCATATGACAAAAAAATCTACCCTTAAAGTAGAGCCAATCACTAACAAGTTGTGAGTTGTGAGAAATGAATTTGGAATTCATTTACATTAACAAACCATTTCACTTTCAGATGAAAATGCTAAGATTCAAAAAGTATGATTCTTCTTTGGAGTAAAACCTTCTAACACCCAATCCAATGTTCTTTACTGTTTGCCCTCCTTTCAAAAATATCTTTCTTTTCCTACACTGACTTAGTTATAGAATGTATTCATACAACCTAGAACAATGTCCATATACTTTAGGTATAAATCCATGTGCATGCTAAGTCACTACAGTTGTGTCTGACTCTTAGCAATCCTATGGACAATAGCCAGCCAGGCTCCTCTGTCCATTGGATTCTCCAAGGGAGAATACTGGAGTGGGTTGTCAACCCCTTCTCCAGGGGATCTTTCCAACCCAGGGATCAAACCCATCCATGTCTTGTCCATCTCCTGCATTGTCAGGCAGATTCTTTACCACTAAAGCTACCTGGGAACCCTATATGACAGAAACCCAAAGTAAATAGTTGAGACCAAAAAAAAAAAAAATAGAAAGTTGTTTTAAGGAAATTTCAGTTTCTCAAGGACTCCACAACACAAATAGTGCTAAACTGGGGAAATGAGCACTCAAAATCCATGAGGACTGTTTTTAAGCCCCCTTGCTGCATTATTTTCTGAGAAGTATCTTGCTACTCGAGGTCAGAAAGACCTGGTGTTTTCTGGGGCTACACTGCCTGAGTTTAAATCCTCACTATTTTACTTGTTAGGAGAGTGACCTGGTCATTTAAACTCTCTAATCTNGGAAATGAGCACTCAAAATCCATGAGGACTGTTTTTAAGCCCCCTTGCTGCATTATTTTCTGAGAAGTATCTTGCTACTCGAGGTCAGAAAGACCTGGTGTTTTCTGGGGCTACACTGCCTGAGTTTAAATCCTCACTATTTTACTTGTTAGGAGAGTGACCTGGTCATTTAAACTCTCTAATCTCAATCTTCTTATATATTAAAATTAGGATAATGATAATGGCTACATAAGATTACAGCAGAAAGCAAATTAAGTGGTATCCAAGGCTTGGGACAATGCTTGCTTCATAGGAACTATCAGTAGACATGAACTGCCATTATAAAGTGAGAGATGTCAAGACTGAGCTGGGAGAGCTGCCCTGCCACAGTGTGGGTATAGTTGATTAAGACAGCAAGTCAAAATGCAAGTAGGAATTAAGGGTTTACTCACTACTGCCATAGGAAATTACAGTGTTATTTGCTCAGTCGTGTCTGACTCTTTGCCATCCCATGGATTGAAGCCCACCAGGCTCTTCTGCCCATAGGATTCTCCAGGAAAGAATACTGGAATGGGTTTCCATTCCCTTCTTCAGGGGATCTTAGTGACCCAAGTATTGAACCCGGGTTTCAGAAACCCTGCCAAAGGAAAAGCAAGTCTATAAAAAAAACTCATTGCTTCCCAAATGTTTGACTTTTGTCGATAGGATGACACTGAGAGACAGTCTGTGTAACAGCACAGATGGGATGGGGGAATTGTGTCACTGCTGGAGGAATCCCAATCAACAGGATCAGTTTTATGGACCTGAGTGGGGAATGGAGAGGAAGGAAGGAAGGGCTAGGAATGGACAAGTATTGAGTGTTATTTAATAATGAAATAACATATTCTCAAGGTTACCCCTTTCTGTGAATAGGATGTTCTCAGAGCCCAGGGTTCCAATAGTGAGGCCTCTGAATAGAGGCTCCTAGGCTAACAATACAGATATAAATAAAAGTATGGTGGGCCAAAAGGCCTGAGTTCTTGACAGAAATTCCCTTCAACAGACCTGTCAGGTAAAGCCTTTGTAATTGCCTATGGTTAGGTTTAAACAAAATCATATATAGGTTTTTAGCCAGGGGCTGGATTTCTCCAGAGCCTTCTCTGTTCTCAGGAGGGATTTCTGCTAGATGGGTGATGTTTCATTCTCCAAAGTTTCAACAGTTTGTATTTCCTGGGTATATAGTGGATCTCTTGTTACTGAGATGGAATAAGTACATGCCTTAAAATGAGGCCTGGAATAGAAGAAGCACCTTTCATAAGCTACATACTATTTTTATTATTGCTATTGTTTTTATATAATTGTTCCAATTACAGCCCTAATATGACAACTTATTCTCTACAGAGTTAGGTAAGATCATAAGTCCTCATATTGAAGGTTTTTAAAAAGCATTCCCTGATCTTTATGCAGAGTTCACTGATTTGTACCCAGGAAGAATGAGAGTTGCAAATCTTCCTTCCAAATTAAAACAAACAAGCAAAAATCTCAGCTATTAGCTGAAAGCACAGTGTTTTGGCCATATCATTACAATCCTCATTTAAGACATCATTTAAGAAACAATCAACGATTGCTGCAAGATATATTAAGTTTCTCATTAGAAATCATCTAAATTTGTTTAGTAGTCAATAAAAATTGAAGCCCCACTTTGTGCCAGAAATTATGTATTTAATAAAGTGAATGATACGAAACATCAATCTTCCTGGCTCCATGGAAACTTACAGATAATTGGTGCAATAAATGTTAATAATATAAAATACAGATTAAAATTTTAATTATGATATTACTATAAACAGAGGAACTTGATGCTGTATTGAAAGGACATGAGCTAGCCTGGGGGTGGATCAGATTGTCAGAGAAGGTTTACCCCAGGCTGTAGATGTTTGCTTTGAGGTCTATAGGATGAGTAAGAGTGAATTCAGTAATTCACTGAAGAATGGCAGGTTTCTAAGATTCTTCCAATCAAGTAAGACTATATGTTTAAAACCACTGATTACCAAATTTGACCAAACTTTGGAATCATCTTAGAAATTTTTGAAAAATACTGATACTTGAAAATTGCCCAGAATTTTTGATTTGGGGCTTCCCTGGTGGCTTGGATGTCAGAGAATCTGCCTGAAATGTGAGAGACCCAGGTTCAACCCCTGGGTCAGGAAGGAGGAGAGCATGGCAACCAACTCCAGTATTGTTGCCTGAAGAATCCCCATGGACAGAGGAGCTTGGTGGGCTACAGTCCGTGGGGTTGCAAAGAGTCGGACATGACTGAGTGACTAACGCTTTCAATACTTTCCGATTTATTTAACGTGGCATATGGCTTTGGCATTGGGGCTTTTTTTTAACTTCTCAAGTGGTTAATCCTTAAGGCAAGAGGATTATGTCTAACTCAAGAAATTTGAAGTAAGACTAGTGATTGGAGTCCAAAGAATGAGCGGGAATGTGGCATGACCGAGACGGTGACTCTAAAATGTGACAAATCACAGAGGTCTTGATTGGTCACATTAGAAGTTTAGTCTTTGTCTTGAGAAAAATAGAAAACTACAGAAAGATCGAGAGGACATCATATTGAAATGTATGTTTATGCTTGCAGTGTAAATATTGTAAAAGAGAAACTATAAAATTAGCTTGGACTAGGATGGTGGCAAGGAGATGAAGTGAAGTGGGTTTGAAAGTTTTGTTTTGTTTTGTTTTTTAAGGACTTGAAATTGCAGACTGGCAATGGATAAAGTATGAGAGATGATAAGACTGACTTCTTGGTTGCTGGCTAGTGGAATTGGTAAAGGTGAATTATGAGTCTACTTTAGGATATTTGAGGTGCCTTTGAGATATCTAAACAGATATTAAAGAGAGAGTAGAGCATAAGGATACATCTAAGCATGAGGTTTTGGTTGTTTGGGAACAAAGATCTAAAGTGCAATAACTTTACATTAAATCATGCAAGTTCTATAAAAATAATTTTTACTGGTACAAAACACTATTGTAGAAGGCATTGGGCACCTGCAGATCATTAAGATGAAGACATAGGAAAGATTGACACTTCTGCTGCTGCTGCTGCTGCTGCTGCTAAGTCACTTCAGTCGGGTCCGACTCTGTGCGACCCTATAGACAGAAGCCCACCAGGCTCCCCTGTCTCTGGGATTCTCCAGGCAAAAACACTGGAGTGGGTTGCCATTTCCTTCTCCAATGCATGAAAGTGAAAAGAGAAAGTGAAGTCGCTCAGTCGTGTCCGATTCTTCACAACTCCATGGACTTCAGCCTACCAAGATCCCCTTTAAAACATCTCAAGGCAGCATGGAATGAAAGAGAAGAAATCTAACCACTTTTATCAGATCATAAACTGGAGTGGGTTGCCATTTCCTTCTCCAATGCATGAAAGTGAAAAGAGAAAGTGAAGTCGCTCAGTCGTGTCCGATTCTTCACAACTCCATGGACTTCAGCCTACCAAGATCCCCTTTAAAACATCTCAAGGCAGCATGGAATGAAAGAGAAGAAATCTAACCACTTTTATCAGATCATAATCAATAAGTACCAAAATATTATTTGGAAAAAAATTCTGATCAGAAAGAAAAAGACAGCTAATTGAATTTTAGTATGGAGCAATTGTCCTGAAGTATCACAGAAGTTGTCAGAGATACAATATTATATAGTTGAACACAGTATCAGATTGGGGATATTTTGGTTTTTATTCATGTCAAACTGGAAAGCCCAAAAGGTAGAATAATAAAGAGGACAGAAGGAATTGTGATATATGCACTTCATTTATCAGATCTCTATTAGGACCAATCATGTACCAACACACCAAAACTATGATAAGGACTAGGACTACAACAGCAGACAAGGTAAGCGTTATTCAGGTTCAGAGTTTATTGTCTCCTACACTACTTAAAACAAGACAAATAAAAGAGCCTGTTTATTTTAGAAAGTGTCGCTAGTTAGCTTTTGCATAGGTAGCCAGTAAAAAGGAGGCTTTTAGTCAATAAGGTTAAGTAGCCATTTTATGGGATTGCATTCCCTGGGTGTTAGATCAAGTTTTAGAGTAGTGGAAATTAGGATTTAATTGTTCTGGGGTTAGGCAGGACCTCAGAATTGTATAAAGCTTTCAGGTCATTATAATGTGCAGCCATACTTGAGAACCACACTTTTGAAGTATGTTTCATCACTGAAACAATGAGTGACTCCAGATGATAAGGCTGGGAGAGGAATAAAAACATACTGATTGCACAGGAATAATAATAATGAACAATTCTCTAGTCTTTATGTGCCAGGAACATTTCTAAATGTTTAACATATGTTAAGTCAGTTAATGGTCCCACCAGCCCTATGAGGAAGTCATTTTTATTCTTCCCACTTGAGAGGGATCAGAGCCCCAATGGCCACACCCGGCAAGTATCAGAGCAGGTCCTTGAACACAGTCTAGTTCCAAAGTTTCTGATCTTAACTGCTATGCGATATTTTCTCTAAATATTATATAATAGTAATTTTACACTGAAAAATTATAAAAGAAGGGAAAACATAAAACAATGGCAGAATATCATTAAACCGTCTTCCCTGGTGGCTCAGACAGTAAAGAATCTGCCTGCCATGTGGGAGACGCAATCTCTAAGTTGGGAAGATCCCTGGAGAAGGAAATGGCAATCCACTCCAGTATTCTTGCCTAGAGAATTACATGGACAGAGGAGTCTGGCTTGATACAGTCCATGGGATCACAGAGAGTTGGTCACGACTGAGCGGATAGAGATATAGATCATTAAACCAGTCAAATACCAGCTGATGACTGGAAGTGGTTATAATGCGGCCATAAACAATTTTGAACTATATTTTATATATATTTATATAAATACACAAATAAATTCCCATACATATTTAATATATATATATTCCATGTTTATATTCTTAATTTATGGAAATCAGTTAACAAGTTTGTCTCACTGTACATGTACATTGTTACATAGTCCAGAAGTTTTTGTCTTCAGCAGCAGGCAGGGAGATATAAGCTGTGGAAACAGGTAATTTTTTTTTTCTGACTTTTCATTTTCTCCTGAACGAAACTCAAGTGCTAAGGCTATTCCATGTAATCTAAAGAACGACTCCTACTTCATGGTAATGACCAAGCTGTAGGAATAAAATCTTAGGAGGAAGTAATCATCCCCCAGTGAGCAAGTCTAACAAATCGAACCTATTTTACAGGTAGAAATACCATAAAGAAATGTATCATTGGAAGGATTACTGGCACACTGCATTTCTATGCATGTCAAAAAAAAAATTCCAATTTAACTCTATAAAGCATGTATCTGAGTCAACCTGCCATATGTATTTTTTTCTTACACTTTCTATCCCATTATAGAAATAATACCTACCAAATAATGCTGTGCATTTCTAAATGGCTAGTTTTCAGGTACTTTGCCCAGCTTTTGTTGTTCCCTCTTTTCCTTTGAAGGCTGAGAAAGCAAATGTAGTTTTGGGGAGTGCAAGGTCCCCAGTGCTGTGGATATTTTGTGTCCTGAAGCTGAAGCTATGGTGCTATAACCTGTCTGGGCTTGTTCCCTATGAGTACAGTGTAATACATGTAGGGAATTGTTTGGTATTCAATTAAGAGCTCTCTTAACTCCTGTTATTAAAGCCTACAAACTGGTGAGTGTAAAATGGAAGTTGAACAGTTCAGCTCCTTTTGACATTGAAACACTGCCTGAAAAATAGTGATGCAAAGCCCAAGTCAAATGTTACCCTTTAAAGCCCATGGAAAAATGAAAAGTGGAAACACTGAGGGGAAAGAGTAAATGTCTAAAACTTGGTCATTTCCTAATGGCACAGTACATGATGTTGGGAGCATGCTACTGTGCTCATGCACATGCATCAGCCAGTTTGTTGAACAGAGATATTACATTGATGTGAACAGAAAGCTGCAAGGTTATTATTGCTAAAGCATCAGTGAAGGAAATAATTAAAGCATTAAGCATTTTAAGGTTTTAAAATGACTTTAGGCAATCACCAGAAAGCACTATAGGAAATCGATATACTGTAATTGAAAGGAAATTGAATTGGTCTTTATTTTTTAATCCCTTCTAAATGTTCTCTAGATGGTCAGACCATGGAAGATAATGCATCTTGTTTTGCCATCAGCAGTGCGACTTTCTGTAAATCTCATGTGCTGCAGGGCCCACTTTTATTATTTTTACTTAGAAAATGCTCAGCCAAATAGATAGTATGAAATTTTGTGTGCATTATCTTTGTTAGTCTCTGGCCTCATCGTTTAAAACAAAAACAACCAGACAAAAACAACCTCTGAAGCAAAGTTAAGCTAAAGACATTTCAGACAACGAACCAGAGAAGTTGTTAGGTAAGTCTCACACTTAAACCTGAGTGAAATTCTAGATTTTATCTAACAATTTTCCTGTCAATCTTGCTCTGCTGCAAGGGCTAGGACCCACTGTAGAGACAAATTCAGTTTGAATCTATGTGAACCTAACCCATTTTTATGGCTTATTATTGGAAGGAGTTTTTATAATCAAACAGAATAGCTTGAAGTGAATCTCAGGGAGATGCTTGGATATGAACAGAAATTAAGGAATCTCAACCCTTGAGTAATCCTTCAAAAAAAATGTATAAAATCAACATTTCCATTATAATGGAGTAATAATGATACCTTCATCAATTGGTGGTTTTGAGACATAAAGTAATCAATATATGCACAGCTCCTAGTAGCTCAGATAGTAAAGCGTCTGCCTACGATGCGGAAGACCCAAATTCACTCTCTGGGTTGGGTAGATCTCCTGGAGAAGGAAATGGCAACACACTCCAGTATTCTTGCCTGAAAGATCCCATGGACAGAGATGCCTGGTGCGATACAGTTCATGGAGTTCCAAAGTTTGCACACGGCTGAATGACTAAGAACACACACACATGAAAGCCTCAGTACCATGGCTGACACATAGAAAGTATTACCAAAAAAATGTTCTTTAAACAAGTACTATTCAATCTAGAAATTAGTATTAATTTCTTAATAATTCCTTTGTTATGACTGTGTTTATATGTGATATTCTTTATTTCTAGTTTTCCAGAGAGTGTGTATCCTGAATTTCTCTATGTCAAAATTCCGTCTGTAGTTTTTGGTGACTACAGCTAGCATTTAGCTAATATTAAGCATCAGAACAGGTGAATATGAAAGGATACCTGAGTTGAGTAAAAAAAGTGAATAGTCTTAAAATCTAGACTGCTTTCATTAAGAACAGGAACAACTTTTCAACTTTCTAAGTGCTATAATCCATAGACATGTGAGAAGGATGGCAAAAAAGAAGAAAGAAAACAAAAAGGTGAAATACCTTCATAAAGCAAAGGAAAAAATTATATGTTCTGTAGTATATATGAGAGAATCTGGCAAAACATTAAAAAAACTTCATATCAACTTATTGATCTGCCCACCATGCACACACTTGATATTAAAAATAAACCTCCAAGGAAGGAATTTTATTGGCTCAGGTCAAACAACCAGTTATTAACAATTGCTAAACCAGAGAGTCAGAGTCATGAAAAAAGTTGGGGAATGAAAAAGGGAAAGCAGTTGTCTAGGGATGAAAAAAGAAAGCAATTCTCCAAAAGGAGGGATGGGGTTAGTGGCCATGCATGGCCACTGGAAGAAATCAGTGTGAGTAAAAAACACAAAAAAAGTGAAAGACAGAGAGAGGAGAGAGAGAAAAGAAACTATATATATATATATATATATATATATATATATATATATAACAGATAATGTTTAAGTCACTGCCAAGGTCAGAAGGTATAGCCACCACCTCTACTTCCTTCAAATGCTATTTCATTATCAATATTTCAAATCCCCTAATACTAGAGTACTTTAGAATTTTTAAATCATTGACTGCATTTAGTTCTGTTTAAAGGAGGACATAATTAAGAAGAAGCTGGAAATTATATATTTTTAATTGTTTGTCCAGAGCATTATTGAAACAAACTGCTTGTCAGGTTTTGTTGTTATTCCAGTAGTAAATATTTTGACTAGTTAATACACCAAAATGCTGTGTTCAAGTTGGCACTAACAAATGTAATTTATTTAGGCAAACTGACAATAAGTTCGTCAAACTTAAAAAATAACTCCAAGGGAGAAAAAAATAAACACCTGTGTTTACTTTGGCAGTTGAGATCTACTAGTCATGAATAAGATGATGTCCTAAAAGCTATTCATTTACTTAGAATTAGGTACCGTAGTTGTAAACGGTGGATAGAGCATTGGAAATTTAGCTTTTCACTTTGTTTTAGATCCTTTTCCATCAATATTATTTGGTCTCTGAAATTAAACTCTACTTGAAGAAGTAATTAGAAAAAGTGCACATCAATGAAAATAATTGAGGATTGACTGGTTGACCTCAGAAGAGAACAAAAACTCAAACGAAATTTCATAAGGTTTTAAATTTGGCAAGAGGACTGCAATATCTCTGATAATTAGACTTTCAACACATTTGGATTTGCTAATTGGATCTAAGTTCTAATTAGACTTTTATGTAACTAAAAATGACACATCATTGTTTGAATTTAATGTGCTTTTACAGTTGAAACCAACAATTAGCAGCTTTTTCCAAATTATTTTAATACGGAAAAAGCTGGCTTTTTGCTTACATGTGGCAACCCCTTCTCTTAAGATATATTGTGTACATTTTAGTTTTCTTAATTAAGCACCTTTTGAGGAGCTTAAAAAGAAACATGAGTTTTAATAGTAAGCACCTAAATTGTTTATTTGTGAGGAAGACTTGCCGGTATATTGATGACTTCAGAAGCTTCAAAAAAATGCAATACAAGGAAATAATACAGTCTTTAACAGGAAGCAGCGTGAATAACCAGGTGCCCCTATAAACCATTCAGTTGATCAAAATAGTCTCTGAATACGACTAACGTTCTGTTACATTTTTAAAGCATGCAAATATGGAATAAGTTCCCAAGTGGGAAGGCTCATGGGACTGGCATCAGGATTAATGGCATGATATATCTTCCCAAGATGTGTGTTGCAACAATCTCTGCAGCTTCCCTTCTTGAGCAGTTATCTGCTAATTCAAATCACAGCATCTCTCTTTCCTCATTTTTGAATTGAGAGTCATCCATTTTTATCCCGTTGGAATTTATATGCAGTAATTTTTAAACTGGTAGCCCTCAGATTTAGATGTTACAAGAGATAACAACTACATGAAAATGTAAAATTACACCACTACTTTGGAAAGCAAAGAGCAGTAAATTATTGCAAGACTTTAAGGGAAAGACTGCTGCCAAAATCTCCCATGTAGATTGATAGCACTGACAAAAAGGCAAATTACATTGTTTTATGTACTGTGGATATTTGAAAACAACAAAGCCTTATACATGTTTTATTTTCCTCAAATAAAAACTGTGACCCCTCTAACCACATTAAAAACCAGCTTTTTCCCCAATAAAAGCAATGTAAGATCTAATTAAAACCATTTAAACAGTAAGAAAATCTAACTTGTGCAGTAATTGATATATTAGAGCAGGCATTATGCTAGAATTATATGTGCTATTATTTTTCTAATTACTGTATTACTGAGACTGAATTATTGGTGTATTTATAACTCCTCATTAAGTCAAATGTCTTCAGTGAATCCCCTAAAGCCCACTGGATACTGTCATATGCCATATGATATTTAAAAGCAGGAAATAGCACTTTTGATTGCTTCATTTGCTATTAAAAAGGGAAAACTGCACAAGACACTTTCTGTTATGTTATTCCAAGATTTATCATGCAGTTCTCTGAAAGGTCTATATATAGGTGATTGGACTGTTCCTCAGGCAGAAAAGTGACCAAGCTATTTTATCTTTCAGCTTGGGTGCTGGAATCCTGTCACAGGGCTGAATGGGTCCCTGACTGACAAGAAACTGGAGAATAACATGCGTGGAGTGGTTCTACGCGTGGTGACTGTTCTGGTGAGTCTGATCTCAGCCTTGTGGTTTTGGCTTCTAGGAGGTTATTTTATCCTTCATTTCTTTATGTTTTATTAACTGATGTCACAATATTAAAAGAGCTTTTAACAAATCCTAGCTATGCATTGTATGGTACTTCTAATTATCATATTTTCCAGCCTTCAATTTGTGTGTGTCAGAATCAGGCTTTTACATACTTTTTCTTTAGTTATAGTACTAATTTCATAACTTTCTTAGCTTAGACCAGATTTCTATCCTTCTATAGTTTTCTACACATGACAAGATGGCGTTCTTTCTCAGGAACCCTCTCACTGAAATCCGATGGTCTATGTAAATGAAGATAGCCATGCCAAACAAGGGTGGATTTGATCAAATACAGTACATTCGGTAACACTGGAACATTACCAGACTAAAACAGTACTTTCCTGGGAAGGACCTACTTCAAAGTGAAGCTCACCCTATTGTTTAGTAATTATTTATCGAGTATCAGCTGTATTTAAGCTCAGTACTAATCCCTGGCAACACTAATAATTAAAATGGACAGATATGATTCTGTTGTTTTGAGTTTGTAATCCAGTGATTCTGTGGCTATTACATGGGATTATGCATGTGAAACATTTATTATAATTCCATTTGGTAGAAAAAGGAATAAGTGGTAACTGTTATAATTATTCTACATATTATTATTTTCTCACATGATATATAAATAAAATGTTAATAGAAATAGTCTTCAACAGCAAAATGCTCAAATTGGGGCTGTCTAAATAGCCATAGGAGATGAAGACATGCATTCTCCCTGCCTATCTCAGTGTGTTTAACCTCATGCTTCTTTATAATACATTTCAAAACCGAATAAGCCATAGTTATTAACTTCAGTTTTCTTTAGAAAAGCCCACTTGTTTTTAAATTTGAGCAATTCTTTCTTATAGGCTAAAAAAATTACAGAATTTGTAAACAAGAGAAGTGGTCTTTTTTGACGTGTTGATGCTAATTAAATGTTTATCAGGATTTATAACAGTGATGACTGCCCTTTGTACATTGTTTAATACAAATTAAACAGACTCAACATAATTTCATTGTCTTTAAGAAGGATCTGTGATACTCTCTATTAAAAGAAATTTAGACAATGAGTCTATCTTCCCTTTTGGTGCCTATAATTTATTTTTAGCTATTGTTTTAACAAGATCTTCATTGTTTGGCAAATAATTATATTATGAGTGCTTGAAAACTTAATTGTGCAGGTGCTTCTGTACATACTCAAAAGTGTAGATATGCATTTTCACTGATATGCTAGTATTTTTTAAAAGGTATTTAAAGTATAATAAACTATAATAGTCTCTTCGTTAGTGATTAACATGGAAGCTCAGGTGAAAACCACAATAAAAGAAAATATATGTGCTTTGCTTTTGCCTTTGACATACATATTTTTAGGCAAGCTAGCCTTATTTAGTCATTAAATATGTATCTAGTACTTCCTGTATGATAGAGTTAGTTGGCAATGGGTGTAAGACGAATGACACATATACTTATGTGCATATTTATGCCTCAAGTTATACATAGACTTTTGCTGGGAGGTGCATATGTAATGAAATGGCTGAGATTTATTTAATACTAACTATGTGCAGATACTCTACTGAGTTGTTTTCATGTATGATCTTATTCAGTCCTCATATTATTTCCAATAAATAAATAGTATTCTGATCCCAAGAATCTGGTTGAAGAAACTGAGACATACAGAGGTTGAAAAAAATGTGGACGATTATACAGATAGTAAGTAGCAGAGAGAATTGAGATTCAAATCCAAAAAGTCAGACTCTAGATCTCTTAACTTCTTCCTCCTTATAATTATGTTTACTCCCTCTATTCCTACTGTGATAAGTGTGAGAATTGCAGTAGCTATAGGATTTTCTTGAGAGGTAGAAATGCTTAACTCTGAATAAGATGAAAGTGAGTTTTACTGGGAAAGCTTCATAGAGCCAATTATTTTCAATTCATTTCTAGGCCAAGAAAAATGATTGCTGTTTTGTGCATGAAATGGTATTGCCTCACACAGTGTTAATACCTTCGTGTGCCCTATTTTCACCTTTGTGACGTGTAAATGATCCGTTTTCTTCGAGCTTAGCCCTGCACTGACCCTGAATGTGCTTAGTGAGAGAAATATGGAAAGTCTGTTTCCCTAAAGTCTTCTGTGGTACAATATGGATTTATGAGTTGGGTGCCCAGTTGAGCAAAAGGTTGTTACACTTGTTAAACTTCCTCAGTATAGAGCCATTGTACTTAATAATTTTTCAGGCTTTCTGGTTCTTTCTGTAATTCCTATTTGAATGGGAAGCAGCCATGACTTTCTTATTTATTTCCTACAAGACCCTTTCCAGGTATAGCTCCTACTTACATGACCTTGCAAGCTTCTTCCACCCAACACTGAGAATCACTCTTCCCTAAGTCCATGCAGCGACTTTAAAATCATGATGTCAACTAAACCTGAAACTCAGAATTCTATATTGGACTTGATTTAGTCACCTAAACAATAACCCCTTGTATTCCAAGTATTTACCACTAGCCATTTCCAGAGAAAGAAAGAGGGGGGAGGGATCATGTGTAAAGGCCGTGAAAGAAGGTATCTTAGCCTTTATTCCATTCTAACAAAAATCTAGTCCCAGTTATATAGACACACACACACACACATACCCCCCACAGATTTTTACTTCTTAGGAAAGTAATGTTATCAAAGATACACAGGTTAATAGAATTGATTTTTCTTGCTTAAGTTTTGAACCTCCCATTCCCATCACTACTAAAGATACTTCATACACTTGAAGAAAATAATCTAATATTTATCTTAAACTAAATAATTCAGCACTATATTGTTTATGATGCCAGCAAGTGAATGGGACTCAAATGGTTAAGTAAAGAGAATTAAATGAAGGGATTATTAACAAATAATGTAAATAAAGTTGAATAAATCAACAAGGGCATTGAAGTGTCAGGGCCTAGATGTGCAGCAACCCTAAAGACTGATGTGATGTGGGAGAGAGTCTAGCAAAGCTAGATCCATGGAAGAGAAACCACATCTTAGCAGTGGTGACCTTGGCTATGGGAAGAGGTTGGAGGAGAAGCACTCAAATCACATTCAGGCAGCGAAGAAATGGAGAGGGGAGTGCTCTAAAGTCACTCCTCCTATCTTTCCATCTACTTCCATCATTTCCAATTACAAATCCAACCAGAAGTCAGAGGGCAAGGGAGCCCAAGTAATGAAGACCATGAAGGTCTTCTTCCTAGATCACAGCATAGGGCCGTGAGGGACTTGAGGGCAAACAGGAAAAACCATCTTCAGCATCTGTTATTTGATCTGACCTGTTAAGAACTTTATGTGTGTTAACTAATTTAATTCTTACAAAAACTCTACAAGATATGTGCTAATTACATTTAAGGATGAAAACAGAGCTCCAAAGAATTAACTAAATTTCCATGTCCATAAAACTAACAAGAGCCAGAGATGAGTTTCAAGCCCAAAGATCCTGATCCCAGTGGCTATGTCTTTAGCCTCTCTGACATTCTGTCTTTGGAATCAGAATAAATTCATGTTAGGTTTAATTTAAATGTAACTATTGAGATTACAGATGTTATTGAATTTGTAATTTAAAAACATTTTTTTAAAACGGCATCACATAAGGATAACTTTATTTTTAGCCATCACCAAAGCCGTATAAGTTTCTTAGAAATAGAGGAAAAGAAAGAATGTGAATAAATCTCCCTCTGCCAAACTCTGTTTCCATATTTGGTCCACTGATCTCTACTGCTTACCAAGTGGACCAACTGTCTTAATATGAGGCATTTATTAGGATTATTTTTCCCTTTTATTTCATAAGCTGTACAACTATGGATAGCCATAAGTGACCAATTATGCCATACAGTTTTTTCATGGTTATTCACAAAAGTAATTGGAAACATCACTGAGTTGTAAGTATCATCATAATAATTATGAATCCTTATGAAAATAAAATGGAAAGAAGTTGGTGACAAATGGAAGATTTAAGAAGCTATTCTATAAGAAAAAGTACTAGATATCTGGAAAACATAAACTGGCATTTAGAAGGAGATCACTGATTAATAACTCTTATTTTCTTGATTTAGTTTTCTTAAAACAGACATAGGGCATCTCTAATGAAACATAAACTCACTCATAAATTTGTTTGAGAATTATCTGTTGAGGGCCCTCTTCTAGTTGCTTGGGGTACATGCAAAACAGATAAAGATATTGACTTTGTAGAGTTTCATTCTAGCAGGACATCCAAAGCTCTAAGAATATTTTTGAAAAAATGCAATGCCTTTTTTCTGCATTGAATATATAATGCAATATTATTTTGCCTAAAACTACTATAAACATAATTGTATAACTTTATATAAATATGATTGGAAATTTGTGTTAGAGCTGTGGTGGTACTTTTTCTGTATTTTATAAATCCAAAAACATATTTTTTCATATTTTAATATCTTTGAATCAGGATGCATCTTTCAATTGATGTCTTCCTGCAATTAAAATTGGTAGCATTTTTTGTCTTTATTAGTGGTAGGTGAAACAATTGTGCATCTTACAACTGAAAACATTTTAGATTAAATAATATGTGGACAGTATCTTTACAAAATTAATTAAGTTAATGGATATTCCTGGAAATTTAAATTTAAAAAACTGGGCATGAAGCCATGGTAAACAGACAGACTAAATAAAGAACACCTCCTAAAGGAAAGAAATAACAGTAAGAAATGAAGCCAATTTTTAAAAATAGGAGGATAACAGCAGTGAAAAAAATTATTATCTGAACTAAAGCTATCATTAGACCCATAGAATTATAAACATAGAAAATATACCAAAGCAGTTTATATTAAAACAACACCATACAAAGCGAAGTCCAAACTCTGTTGAAACATGTAAATTTTCCCAAGCAATCACCATGAGGAGGGTATAGCAGATAACTACCTACTGAACTATAATATTAAGAGAATTTTCCTTTTCCTAAAATATTTTATTATAAGTCTAACTTCTTGGGAATTATTTTAAGCAGGCCTTATTTGCCTCTAAAAATGGAAACGTTATCTGAGATCAGAAAAAGTTAAAACAGTATTGTACGGTACACCCTAAACTATTAGCTTTGACTCAATAACTATCACTGAGCATTTATTGTAAGCTAAGCACTGTGCTAATCCCAGGGAGGCAAAGGAAAAATATATATATATATCTATATATAGAGATATATATATATTTATATATATAGTTCCTGCTCTTGAGGAGTTCCACAGGAACCATTTATCAGTCATGTCTGACTCTGTGCGACCCCATAGATGGCAGCCCACTAGGCTCTGCCGTCCCTGGGATTCTCCAGGCAAGAACACTGGAGTGGGTTGCCATTTCCTTCTCCAATGCATGAAAGTGAAAAGTGAAAGTGAAGTCGCTCAGTTGTGTCCGACTCTGTGCGACCCCATAGACAGCAGCCCACCAGGCTCCGCTGTCCCTGGCATTCTCCAGGCAAGAACACTGGAGTGGGGTGCCATTGCCATTCTTTAATTTTTACTTACTAAGACTAAATTTCCAAAAGAAATGGCAAAAGATTATGTCATATTAATCCCTGTCTCTTATACACATCTAGATGTGTATAAGAGACAGATGCATGAAAGTGAAAAGTGAAAGTGAAGTCGCTCAGTTGTGTCCGACTCTGTGCGACCCCATAGACAGCAGCCCACCAGGCTCCGCTGTCCCTGGCATTCTCCAGGCAAGAACACTGGAGTGGGGTGCCATTGCCATTCTTTAATTTTTACTTACTAAGACTAAATTTCCAAAAGAAATGGCAAAAGATTATGTCATTGTTAAATCTTTTGACATAGTTGTTACTGGGAAATGACATACATGCTTTTAAGTTAAAGAGGTAGAAAGTTTTAATTCAAAACATCAAGAATCATTCATTCACACTATTAAATAGCAAGTTTACATTCCATGAGAAGTTACAAACCACAGAATCATTTCATATTATCTTGGTCATAGAGGCACTCAGTGCTTGGCTTTTGTTCCACAATATTTTTGCTATCATGTGAAATAATACTTCATATCTAATGTACCCATGAATTACGTCAGTGTAAGGATGAAGGCTTCCCTGGTGGCTCAGAGGTTAAAGCGTCTGCCTCCAATGCAAGAGACCCCGGTTCAATCCCTGGGTTCGATCCCTGGATCAGGAATATCCCCTGGAGAAGGAAATGGCAACTCACTCCAGTATTCTTGCCTGGAGAATCCCATAGACAGAGGAGCCTGGTAGGCTGCAGTCCACGGGGTCACAAAGAGTTGGACACAACTGAGTGACTTCACTTTCTTAAGGATGAATCAGTGTACTTAGCTTCTTCTCAATGTATCTTTTAGCAAAAGAGTAAATAATATGCAATATGATTTCCTTGTTGGAAGTACTATTTTATTGTTTTTCCTCCACCTATTCTTCTTTTCCCAACACACTTATACTAATAGCCATTGGGCATATCCTGCAGAGTAGTACTAGGTTTATAGTCAAAAGATATCCATTCAGGTTCTACCTCTTCTATTTAATAAATCATTGAATTTATGGAAGTCAGGAAGCTCTTCTGAACCTCAATTTTTCTGTCTGTAAAAAGGGAACAAAAAACTGGCCATACAGGGTTTTTATGAGTGTAAATACCTTAAACTATCTGAAAGCATTTAGTAAAGTGCCAAGTGTTTCTAAATATAAGATACTATTATCTCTGCAGTGGAACAATGATGTGTAAATTAACTGAAGAAAAGGCAAAAAATGAGCATGAGTGATTGTGAAGGCATAATTAATCAGTGTCATCAATCTTTAGATTTTGATGGGAAATTACTTAAAGGACCCTAAGTTAGACAAGGAAAACATAAACTGCAGAATCATGACTTTTAATCCCATTTACTGTTACTTTCCTTTGAAAATCTGCTAATGAGAACAACCACAACTCTCCTCCTAATGAAGATGGTGCTGCCTAGAGATAAAATTACACAAATATCTGATATTTTAAAAATCCAAATAATAAGCTATATAAATTTCTGAAAGTCTGGTATGTCAAGTGTATTGTCTCAGGAATCATGTTTGGTTTTAGGCTAGCTTTAAATAGCTTCTGTATATTAATATATAACTAAGAAAATATACTAAGAACAGCCCTGAAATGTCATTTTGCTTAGTTTTTTTGCCAAGGACATTGTCCAAGTTTTTGCTACTTGCAGACCTTCAGCGTTTTGAACCCCCACTGAGGTTTAAGCTTTCCTGAGTCTCAGCCTGAGTCACCTGAACCTAGAGGCAAATTTAGGAGCAGGAAGAGTGAACTTGACAAAAGGCTCTCCTGGGTAGGCATTCAGGACACAGATAAGGGAAGGAAGTTTGATGGCCATCTCTTAGTGGGCCCACAGCAGTGTCTGAAGAGGGCTCCTTTCAAGTGTTAATAAAGTTTGGTTCAAAGCTCCAGGCAAAACTGACAACTCTGGCTGAGGACATGTCCTATGGATACTGTCTTCAATAAATTAAGCTAAAACTCTCAATAAAACTCGATAAGTGCCATGTAATAACTACTACACTGAAAGTACAATAAGCATGGTGGTTAAGAACAGTGTCCTTGTAGGAATTCCACTTCTGAGGTGGCAGGCTGAGAAGATTCATAGACCCACTCCTCACCAAAGTAAGCACCACAAAAAGCAAACAGACTGACTGACTAAATAAGTAAGTAAATAAACAGAAGCCATTTAAAATCTCTGTAAATTTCCTAAGGGCATACAAAAAAAGAAGTAACACTTAAGAAAACGTACAGAAACAGTAAAAACAATAGGAGTCTGTAGCATCTCAACCTCATCCTTCTCCTTCCCCTTCCACCTCACCCTCTGCCTTACTCAGCTTGCTGGAAGCTCCACTCCAAGCCGATTTGGCCAAGAAGACAGAGCTCCATCTCCCTTAAAAGTTTCCAATTAAGGGTTATCTCTCCTGGAGGCTGCTAGCATTTTCCATACAATCTAAATGTAATTTGAAAAGGTTAAGTCTTACGGCCATACCACCCTGAATGCACCCAATCTTATCTGAAAAGGTTAAATTCCTGGTGAGTGTGACCAAGAATTTGTGGGCTCCCTTTCTCCACCTAACTGTGACACATAGGATGCAGTCTGTATCCCAGGTGTAGCAGACTTAGAATACTGGGGCTTTGGTTTCCATCACACCACCTTGTTATAAGGCAGGGGTTCTATGCCAACTGAGGTAAGTGGAGAAGGCCAGAGGCTGCCACCCAACTCAGTACCCAGAGTTGTAGCAAAGATTTTGTCCAAGGGAGAAGCAGTCCATAACAAAAGAGAATGCTTAAGCACTCTCCAATTATTTGAAACAGAGCATGGGGAATTTTAAGTCTTTGGCTCCTCTTAATTAAAAACAATAAGCTGAATCATAAGCCAGCTAGTTCACCAGGGAAAGCCAGAAAAAAAGATAGCTAAGAATATCCCTCCTGAGGTCAGAATAAATTTTAAAACCTGACTTCAAATATGACCTCTACCAAAATTTAGTTCTTTCAAACTGTTAGGGGAAGCACACTGATTGAAACCGCCCACCCTGGCCAGGTACCATAGTAACCATTTGCATGAGTTGTTTTATGACAGGAGATCCTGATAAGGAATATGGAACTAATAAGCCACCACCAACCGGAAGAGTTCGGAAAAGGTCTAAAGGAGACACTGCATGTCCGTCCACTTCCCAGAATCCCTCTCACTAGCATCCATCTTTGCTGGGCAATGCGTGTGCCACCAGGAAAGACTCTGAATTAGAATGATTGGCCAAAGACGACCCAGAAACTAATCCCATCACCATAAAACCCGACATTGCCAGCCATGCGGCAGAGCAGTTCTCCTGGGTTCCCTTACCCTACTGCTCTCCAACCAGGTGCCCTTTCCCAATAAAATCTCTTGTTTTGTCAGCACATGTGTCTCCTTGGACAATTCATTTCCGAGTGTTAGACAAGAGCCCAGTTTTGGGCCCTGGACGGGGTCCTCCTTCCTGCAACAAAACTACTGAGCAAATCCAGGGAATTGCTGAAAACAGTAAGGCAATCAATCAGTAATCAGTGGAATTTATCACTTAATGACTTTAATGACTATGATACATTTCAATACAGACACAAGCATCCTCAACAGAATGCTGGAAAACTGAATCCAACAATATATAAAAAGGATTATACACCATAAACAAATGAAGTTAATCCCAGGAGTACAAGGTTGGCTCAGTTTATGAAAACCAATGACATATACCATATTAATAAAGGGATAAACCCACATGATCATCTCAACATATGTAAGAAAGCCATTTAATAAAATCTAGTACTCTTTCCCAATTAAAAAAAAAGTTGACAATCTTAAAATAATTGAACTAATAAAGAGTATCATTTTAATGGTGAAATGCTGAAAAACCCCTCTAAATCCCTAAAGTTCTCACTAATTCTGTTCAACAACGTGCTGAAGTTCTAGCTACCCCAATTAGGCAAGGAAACTAAGTAAAAGGAATGAAATTAGAAAGGAAAAAGTAAAATTTTCTCTATTTACAGATGACATGGTCTTGCAAATAGAAAATCCTGTGGGCTGCCATCTATGGGGTCGCACAGAGTCGGACACGACTGAAGCGACTTAGCAGCAGCAGCAGCAGCAAAGAGTAAACACACACATACACAATTAGACTTAATAAAAACTTCAACTGCTCTAAAGTGTAAACACTTTACAAAGATCAATTGTATTTTTGTGCACTAGCAATGAAGATTACAAAAGAAATTAATAAAGTTATTTTCATTTAAATATATCAAGAACAATAAAATGATTAGAATAAAATAAATATAAACAGAACAACTGCAATATTTGTACACTAAATGCTGCAAACATCCTTTGAAAGAAATTAAAGCATCCTAAAAATATGGAGAGATAGCATATAGTCATGGATTGGAAAACTCAATATTGTAAAGATGGCAATATTCTCCAAATAGAGCTACAGATTCAATGAAATCTCTATCAAAATTCTAGCTGTCTTTTTTTTTTTTTATTTGTCAGCACATGTGTCTCCTTGGACAATTCATTTCCGAGTGTTAGACAAGAGCCCAGTTTTGGGCCCTGGACGGGGTCCTCCTTCCTGCAACAAAACTACTGAGCAAATCCAGGGAATTGCTGAAAACAGTAAGGCAATCAATCAGTAATCAGTGGAATTTATCACTTAATGACTTTAATGACTATGATACATTTCAATACAGACACAAGCATCCTCAACAGAATGCTGGAAAACTGAATCCAACAATATATAAAAAGGATTATACACCATAAACAAATGAAGTTAATCCCAGGAGTACAAGGTTGGCTCAGTTTATGAAAACCAATGACATATACCATATTAATAAAGGGATAAACCCACATGATCATCTCAACATATGTAAGAAAGCCATTTAATAAAATCTAGTACTCTTTCCCAATTAAAAAAAAAGTTGACAATCTTATAATAATTGAACTAATAAAGAGTATCATTTTAATGGTGAAATGCTGAAAAACCCCTCTAAATCCCTAAAGTTCTCACTAATTCTGTTCAACAACGTGCTGAAGTTCTAGCTACCCCAATTAGGCAAGGAAACTAAGTAAAAGGAATGAAATTAGAAAGGAAAAAGTAAAATTTTCTCTATTTACAGATGACATGGTCTTGCAAATAGAAAATCCTGTGGGCTGCCATCTATGGGGTCGCACAGAGTCGGACACGACTGAAGCGACTTAGCAGCAGCAGCAGCAGCAAAGAGTAAACACACACATACACAATTAGACTTAATAAAAACTTCAACTGCTCTAAAGTGTAAACACTTTACAAAGATCAATTGTATTTTTGTGCACTAGCAATGAAGATTACAAAAGAAATTAATAAAGTTATTTTCATTTAAATATATCAAGAACAATAAAATGATTAGAATAAAATAAATATAAACAGAACAACTGCAATATTTGTACACTAAATGCTGCAAACATCCTTTGAAAGAAATTAAAGCATCCTAAAAATATGGAGAGATAGCATATAGTCATGGATTGGAAAACTCAATATTGTAAAGATGGCAATATTCTCCAAATAGAGCTACAGATTCAATGAAATCTCTATCAAAATTCTAGCTGTCTTTTTTTTTTTTTTTTTCTTTTTTGCCGTAACTGACCAGCAGATCCTAAAATTCACATGGAACTGCAAGAGAATCAGAATAGGGAGAAAACAAACAACCCACAAAATCTCAAAAAAGAGCAGTAGGAAGACTCACTCTTTTCAGTTTCAAAACTTACTAAAAAGCTACAGTAATCAAACTAGTTCAAGGTTAGACATTTAGATCAGTAGAACAGAAGTGAGTGTCCAGAATTAATCCATATATCTATAGTTAATTGATTTTTCAACAAGATTGTCAAGATCATTCAATGGAGGAAAGAATAGTAGTCTTTTCAACTGGATGTCCACATATAAAAGGTGCAAAAGAATAAACCAAGATCCTTGCCTAAAATAGCATACAAAAATCAACTCAAAATAGATCATAAATTTAAATGTATAAGTTGAAACTATAAAATTCTTACAAGAAAACATTAGATGTAAATCTTTGTGGCTTTATTTTAGCAGTAGTTTCTTAAATATAACACTCAAAGCATAAACAACCAACAAATAGATGAATTAGATTTCACTAACATTAAAAGTGTTTATGTCTCAAAGGATCAGTTCAGTTCAGTTCAGTCGCTCAGTCGTGTCCGACTCTTTGCGACCCCATGAATCGCAGCACGCCAGGCCTCCCTATTCATCACGATCTCCCGGAGTTCACTCAGACTCACGTCCATCGAGTCCGTGATGCCATCCAGCCATTTCATACTCGGTCGTACCCTTCTCCTCCTGCCCCCAATCCCTCCCAGCATCACAGTCTTTTCCAATGAGTCAACTCTTCGCATGAGGTGGCCAA
>SJYT01022353.1:218199-262548 GCA_006410635.1 Cephalophus harveyi
TCTTGCTCTTTCCATGATCCAGCAGATGTAGGCAATTTGATCTCTGGTTCTTCTGCCTTTTCACCCAGTAGAATAGCTGTAAATCAAAAGGACAGATTAAAACAAGTGTGGCGGAGTTGTGGAAAAAGGAAACATTTGTAGGTTGCTGGTGGGAATATGAAATAGTGCAAGAGCTTCAGAAAATAGTCTAGCAGTTTGTTAAATGATTAAACACAAACTTAGTGTATGATTTAGAAATTCTACTCTAGGTATGTTCCAGGAGAAATGAAAATGTGTATCCACACAAAAACTTGTACACAAATGTTTCATTACAGCTTTATTTACAGTAACAGAAAATGGAGACTGCCGGGGTCCAGCCCCTGTGGATCCAGGGAATTGGAAGCAGGGACAGAGTCGGTGAGGAGAGACTTATTTATTAGAGATATAAAGAGAGATTAGGAAAGAATAATGTAATAGGAAAATTAGTGGAGAAAAGAGGCTGAATAACTTGGTTTACACAGGAGACCAACAAAGCTCTGAGACAAGGAGCTTGCACCGCCTACATTAGGCCACCGGAGCCTGCTTGAATAGCGGAGGGTGCCCCACCTTGGGCTGCCTCTCGCATGGGTCTTAGAAGCCAGGGCAAATAAGTAGACATGGAGAGCCTCTGTGCTCCAGATGGGAATTCAGCCTGAAAGGGGAAGAGAACGACATGGGAGAGCCAAGCGTTGGTGCTAGACCCAAGACTTTATTTCCAAAGGCAGCTTATATACCCCAAGTTGTACATAAAGAAATAATGGAATATGCAGAGTTATGCAGGGACAGCAGTCCTGACCCTTATTGAGACCAGGCTTTCTTTTTGCATACCTTCCTGTATACAGAAGGTCTCAGGTGGTTTACATTATCTTCTGGCCAAGAGGCCTGTTAACATTTTAATGGCTCTTTTCCTAGATAAATGTCTATCAACCAGAAAACTCATTTTCCCTTGAAGTGTTTTTTCTTTAATCCGCGTCACCCTCAAAGTACTAAATAAGGTTACATTCCTGTAGAACAAAGGTACAGTGGGTTATAACAAAGAAAGTACTTAACTCAAAGATCTAATGTTGCTAATACCAGGGCTGTTACCTGTTTTTTCTACATACCAACTATATCAACAAATAAAAGATATGAAAACTTGGCAACAAGTATTGGCTCAAAATGAAACCCTTAATCAGTCCTATTCTAATGATTTTGACTCCTCGAAAGCCCCTACATTCCTAGGATGTTTTAAGCTTCCTGTGCCTCTCGCAGTAAGGAGGCCACAAAAAATCACATGCGCAGCTCTAAGAGTCCGGACAAACCTGTCAGGCAGGCTAGAAAGCCATCAGAGGGGTTTTTGGATTGAAACACTCTTATTATGCCCAGGAGATTTATTATCTAAAAGCTCTAAACTAACTTTTTCCAGAAAAAGGTGGTGGGGGACAGCCCCCTGTTAATGTCAGAGGAGTTGGTGGAAAGCATAACACAGTAAAGCAGGCAGACTCTGGTTCTAGGGGTAGATGCTTGAGAAAATCCAGAGGGACCCCTGAGGCCTGATCTCGCCTTTGCATTTTGTCAGGCCCCTTTCCTCATGACCTTTGCCATGGGCGGGATTCCCAATGCTGGCTCCTGGCAGGAGACAACCAAAATGTGTATCAGTTGATGAATGGAAGAAGAGTGGTATCCTCATAAAATGAAACGTGGCAGTAAAATGTAATGAAGCACTGATAATAAGGTACCTGAACGAACCTTGAAAATATGCCAATTAAAAGCCAGTCACAGTAGGTCACATATTATATGACTCCATTTATATGGAATAGGCAAGTGTATAGGGTCAGAAAGTAGACTAGTGACTGGGAGAGATTACAAGATTGAGAAATGATGGCTAAAGGAAATTGGATTTCTTTATGGAGGAATATTCTAAAACTGGATTTCTTTACAGAGTAATATTCTAAAACTACTGTGATAGTAGCATAAGTCTGTGAATGTAGTAAACCTGTTGAACTGTACACTTTGAATGGGTAAATTATATGGTATGTGAGTTATATTTCAGTGAAACTATTAAAAAAACAGACTCAAGAATCAGATTGTATTTAAATTCCAGGTCTCCTATATGTGAATTTAGGCCATGTATTTAAACTCTTTAAGATTCTATTTCTTTTTTTTAAGATGTTTTACTTATTTTGAAGAAACTTTTTATTTTGGTGAGGAGTATAGCTGATGAACAATATTGTGATAGTTTCAAGTGAACAGTGAAGGGACTCAACCATACACATACATGCGTCCATTCTCCCCCAAATTCCCCTCCTATCTAGTGTTAGTGACTTAGTCATGCCTGACTCTTTGCGACCCGTGGACTACAACCCTGTCTATGGGCAATTCTGTCTATAGAATTTTCCAGGCAAGGATACTGGAGTGTTTTGCCATTTCCTTAGGCTGCCACATAACATTAAGCAGGGTTCCATGTGCTATACAGTAGGTCCTTGTTGGTTATCTATTTTAAATATAACAGTGTATATATGACCATCCCCAAATCTTTATGATTCTATTTCTTCATCTTTAAAATGCAGGTAACATTATCTATGTCATAGAGCTGTTAAGAAAATTAAAGGAACTAATATATGCAAAGAACAAAGGACTTCTTTGAATAGAGCCTGGCACGTAGGAAGTGCTATAGCTAGGTGTTAGTTCTTATTATGCACAGTGTTAAAGAGAACATAAAAGAAGTATCTATCGCATGGGTAGGGCAGTGGAAAAGGCTTAAAGAATGACACAAATTAGTTCTGAAACATAGGCAGGGACTAACATGGTATAGTCAAAAGGGAAGGAATATTCAACAATGTAAAGAACATACACAAAAGTATGCAGATATCAAGAATTTAAATTACTCTATAAGTGAGCTACAGTATCACCTGAAGCAAATGAAATTGAAATGCAGACCATTCCAGCAGCCTGTGTGTTAGGTATCCTTTTTTTTTAAGAGCTCCTTTAAAGACAATTTAATTAGAAATTTTCTGTGAGAAGAAGGTTAGCATTATATAATTTAGATAATATTCATTACCTATTTAAAAACACCATCATTGAAATCCTGATCTAGCTGTAAGGTTAGGTAAAATGGATCTCATTTTTATTATTGAAGTAGTATAATCAGTAGACATAGATCTTTATGGTATACATATTTTTTTGTCTCTTCTGCTGCTTATACCCAACTTATATGAGAGAAAAGAGGAGAATGCAATTTTTATAAACAGACACTTGAGGAAGACTGGCTGAGGCAAACAATGTAATTCATAGCAACACTGAAATATGTATTCACTTCAATACTGAGTGAATAAAATTATCATGAGAATTGATGCATGACAATGACTTGACAATTTCTTATTCTTTCTCATCACACCAATTCTTAAGATGATAGCTGTCATGCAAACAGGCAAGGATCACTACAGCACTGAGATAACCACGCATGACCCAACTTTTCTTCCTTTTAGAAGATGAAACCTAAATTCTTAGAATAAACACTGAATAGATATTTCAGAGATACGTTACATAATTCACTTCTGAAAAATATATTTACTACTTGTCTCTAGAAGTTTAGGAAAGTATGGACATAGTCATTTGAAAATTCAAAGATGTAGAAACAGTAGGTCTATGTGATTTACATAACTTCTATAATATTTTAACCAATATCATATGAACTATATTATACTTTACTTTCAGAATTATATATAGCACTGTATCTAAAAGAAATCCAGATGTTAAGGTGACCTTGAAGTTTTAAGTTACTTTTTGCTAATGCAGTAGCTTTGGCATAGTTACAAAAAACACAAAACCAGTTCTATATATAATTCCTAAAAAACAAGTATAAGTAAAAATATGAAAACTAGAGAAATGTTTCTGACATAGATTTTGCTTTCTGGAGTTACAAAGGAGTGCATTAATGAATTAAGTGTTACCAGCCAGCATTTAGGGCACACTTATTATTCTTAGTTATTTTAATCTCCATGGAGCCCCGAAGATTATTATTTGCAATTTGTTGATATGGCTTAGACTTAGAGCTAGTTAAATAACTTCAAGTTATATTTGGAACAAAAATGAGCATTGAATCCTTGTTTGTCTGACTTCCCACCAGCCATGGCAAACATGTTGAAAAAGAGAGAACTATCGGAGAATACTTGCAAAAATTTGCTTAGGGGTCCTTTTGAGTCTTGGCTGAGTAATAGGTCATACAAGATACAAGAGAAATTCTGCAATACTGGGCAAAGAATGACAAAAAGCATATCAATTCCAAAATTTTTAACTACAAAGATAAGCTTTTATTTAACCACTTTGTTATAATTCACTTTCTAAGAATATATGTACTGGACACAGTTTAAAATATTAGAGACTTTTGAGACAATTTTCTGTTACCGGGAAGATCTTATTGAATGAAGACTTTATTTAAAAGGATGTATGAAAAGCATGTATTTACCTTTTAAGTATGTACTAATAAATATTTAGGTGTACAAATATATAAAGTAGGATACTCCCACACTTCTTGCTATATCAGTGTTCTAAATGTTGCCTTGACCTCAAAAGGTTCAGCCTTTCATTAGGAAGATGCATATTCACTTGTCACTTCTAAGCTCCCTTAGCATGTTGATGTTGTTGCTGTTTTACAGTGACATAAATTGATACCAGGCAAACAGATGCAAAAAAAAAAAGTCACAGGAAGTTGTCCTTTCTTACACCTTAGAAACCTTCCCAATTAGGAGGAAAAGCTAGTGTTCTGAATTAAAGTGTAATCATTAGATTTCAGTTTACAAAGGAAATACATTTTGAGAAAACCTTGTCTGCTTTCCCAGTCCCTCTCCAAGAGCCAAGGCCTCATATGGCGGCCTTACCAATGAGAAAGATAGGTCTCAGGCGTGATTTGGAGTTTTTCAAAAGCACAGTAACAGGTTTTGATCAATGGGGGACCATTCATCAAGTCACTATCCATTGCATTAGGACTCTAGGGTGGTCTAACATGAGAAAAGTTACCTCCAAAAAGTACCCAACATGGGAATAGTTTACTCATCTGTCAGCCTCTAGAACACAAACAGCTATTAAAAGTCAGCTCCCTCTGGGAGGTGGGAAGCAGTCAAGGAGAGAACCACCATATTGCATGGAGGCCCCAGAAATGGAAAAGCTGGTCAAGGAAAGGAAGGCAAATGCATACTCTTCCAGAATACACCCCTTGGGTTTTTTAATGATCAGACGAAATACAAAGAGGTTTGAATTTTAAGGTATCTCTTCACAGCATCTCCATGTAAACTGTATAGTAATTATTTTAACCTGGAAACAAAAAAGCCATCATGTTGAAAAGTGAATTTGTGGTTCTTGGATGTTTTAAAATTTTGAGCCAAGAATTTCAGTTTTTCTATGTGATGGGAGTTAGCACAAGGATATGCAGTTTACATATTTTTGATTTTGGGGGGTAGGTTTGAAGGTGTTTCTTTTTTCCTTTTCTCTTTTTTATTTTTAACCATCACCAGTGGCATGAAATGGGAAAAAGAAATGTTCAAACTAATTTTTCCCATTGATTCTTATGTAGTCTAATGTACTCTGTAGTTCAATTAAAAATAACAAGCTGTTGTGTTGTTCTGAGCCAAATAAAATCTCTAAGACCATGGTCAATAAAGAGCTCAGGAAAATAAAGTATTGAGGCTGAATGGTCTGAAGTCTACTGGGGAACAAAGAAGCAACTGATTAGCATTAAAAAGCAAACTCTTTTAATTTTTTAGAAGTCAAGAAGAATAAAAAAGTGATCACTCATCAAGAACAAAGACTTTGAAAAATATCTCTCACCTTTGTTTAATGAGTCCTTTCAAAATTTAAGAATGAACTTTGGTCTTCAGCCCCAAAACTAAAATGATTTTCTGTACATGCAATGTTACATTTGGGATTACTCCTGGAGTATCTGCTGAGGAATGTAAAAATAGAAGGATCAATGCTCAATGTTTTATCACTCTAAGTGACATTAGCTCCATCCAGTGAAATATGTCATGGGTTAAGTATTGTGACTAGTTTTATGCTAAACATTCCATTCTATTATGCAATAAAAAAAATGATGGGGAAAAAGTTGCATACATCTTTACATTTTTCCATAAATTATGTGTGAAGTGAAAGTAGCTCAGTTATGTCCAACTTGTTGCAACCCTAAGGATTATATAGTCCATGGAATTCTCCATGCCAGAATACTGGAGTGGGTAGCCTTTCTTTTCTCCAGGGGATCTTCCCAAACCAGGGGTTGAACTCAGGTCTCCCATGTTGCAGGCAAATTCTTTACCAGTTGAGCTACAAGGGAAGCCCAAGAATACTGGAGTGGGTAGCCTATCTCTTCTCTAGTGGATCTTCCTGACCCAGGAATCGAACCAGGGTCTCCTGCATTGCAGGTGGATTCTTTACTAACTGAGCTATCAGGGAAGTCCAAATTATGGATATATTCCTCTAATTCCTTAATATGGCCCCCATAATTAATTCAGTACTGTAGTCCATATCTACAGACCTGATAAGCTAGCACAGAATCTATTTTATATGCTTTTTATTAATTTAAATAATACTTCAGTAATCTTTTATACCCTTACTAATTTTTGAAACATAGAATATGATCTTTACCACTTTAAGCTGAGACTTCGCTACATTCTATAAATCCCCACAGATTTGTTTCTTGCTTTTAAATATCAGCACATTTCTGTTTTCTATTATTCTGTTTCTGCCCTCTATGCAGGAAATCTTTTTTTTAAGTTTCCCCCTGTGGTTCATAATAAAATCAAAATAAAAATGCATGTCCTTCAGAAAGCATTCAGCTCACTGGAAACAGAAAACCTGTCACCTTATTCTTAAAACCTTAGATCAGGCAGGTCAGTGGCAGAAATAGTGAGTGCAGTTTCAGCAAAGGGTATAAAGTGGGATTACCAAAATTATTATGTACCTTGTTATCTCCAGATGGATTTTAAGGGAAAGACTATCTTCTTGCATGAAAAAGACTTGGCACTGTTAGGAGGAAAACTTTTCTTCCAACTTCTTAGGTTCATATGTTTGGGGGCCTGTGAATTAAATGACAACAGGAAAAAGTCAAGGTTTATTTACATGCGCACATGCAATCTCCTAAGAGTGGAGCCTTGAGAAAGATGATCTCTCTGCTCTCTGCCCTGTGAAGCAGAGGAAGCAAGCTCTCCTCAAACCCTGGATCTATTGGCACATTTATCTTGGACTTTCCAGGCTTTACAACTGTGAGAAATAAGTGTTCAATATTTAAGCTACCCAGTCAATAGTAATTTATTATAGCAGTCCGAATTGACTAAGACACCCACACATATACTCATGAATAGTTTTGTATATTTTCTTCCCATTAAGCAAAATATATAAGACTATCTTTAATGTAAACAAGTATCCTTTATACAACAGATGTAATCAATATTTATTTTCATCTGCTTGATGAATGATCTTTATAGTTGCCTCAAACTTCTATTAATTTGTTCAGGCTTGTACATAATTCCCAGAATGCCAACAGAAATTCACCATTTTCGTGTCCCATTTACTGAAATATGTTGGAATGCAAGTGAAAGTAATGTTTTTACAGTAATATTTTGAATCTTTAAGACAAAAACAAACTAACTCTAACCTTTAAAATATTCTTGGTTTTTTAAATAAACCCTCCTGTGGCCTGATTCTGAGCAAATAACTATGTAACAGGGCACTGAGAACTGGAGATGACAGCTGAATGTGCTGTGTCTCAGTCTATGATAGAGATTTTTTAAAAAGCAACCCCTAATTGTTGGACATTTAGTTTGTTTTCAAGTTCTCACTAGAAAAGTTACAATTAACATTCTTTTAGCTACATAACTATGTTCATTTATTATTACCTTCTTAGTTGGAAAGTTACCAAAAGAAATAACACAAAAATTTACAAATGTTTGCTTTCCTACCATGAATTTGTTTGCTTAAAGGTTGTACCAGTTTTAACTCACAGAAGTAGTATATAAGAAAATCTGCTTCCTTATATGATTAAAAATTAACATTCCTTGCCAATCCAACGAGCTATAAATAACTTGTCTTTTTTTTGAAATTTCTATTTCTCAAAAGTGTTTTAAGAGAACAAAAATAAATAATTCACCCTTAATGTTTGATATTGAACTTTCTCCTTTTAAAATTCAAGCTTTAAAGAATATGATGATTTTAATGATTGTTATTTCTTCTGCTAAATATTATTTCTCTTTTAACTGATTATGTGAATCACAAATATGCAGTATAAAAAGAAAGTGCACATTTTCTTTCTATTAAATTTGAATGTATATTAATTTTGCATTCAACGCAGTAGGTTTGTTCAAAATATTACCTTTGATTCTGTATTGAACATTCACCCTAAGGACTTTGGTCTATTGATTGAAAGTTTTAATCCCTGTAATAAAATTATGTTGCATATGCCAAATGAAAAACATTCAGGGAGAATCTCAGGAGTCTGTATACTTCTAAAGGCTGAGGTCTCCACTTAGAATTTCCAGAAGTATGGCATAGTGTCCTATCAATTCTCACTAAGTACTAATAACTGCACATCTGATGTATCAGTGAATCTCATCAGCTTTACCTTCAAAAATTACCCAGAATCCAATTACTTCAAATTCAAGCTTACTGCCCAACTCACTGGCTTATTGCAAAGGATTCCTAACTACTCTCCTAGTTTCTGTCCTTGGCCCTTCTAGCTTTCTGTCAATAGCAACTATCAACTGTCTTGAAAACTGTTAAAACATAGCAGATCACACACCCCCGCTTTGCTCAGAGCCCATCAGGCTGCCCATCTCAGTCAAAGTAAGAGCTACAGTCGTCACAGGTCTTAAAAGTACCGTTGAACCTCCACTGGACACACACCTGTTATCTCTCAGATATTTCCTATCTGACCCTAGCCTACTCGGCTCCTACCACACCAGCATCCGTTCTATCTCTCAGTCATGTCAGAGAGATTCCTGCTGACACATTTACACTTACTCTCTTTTCAGTCTGAAAGGTTTTTCTAAAGAGGCTCTTCCTTGAAGATACAACACTTTCTCACATGCTCTTTGTTCTCAATATTTATTTAATTTTCTCCCCACAGTGATCTTGAAAACTGTTAAAACATAGCAGATCACACACCCCCGCTTTGCTCAGAGCCCATCAGGCTGCCCATCTCAGTCAAAGAGCTAAAGTCGTCACAGGTCTTAAAAGTACCGTTGAAGCTCCACTGGACACACACCTGTTATCTCTCAGATATTTCCTATCTGACCCTAGCCTACTCGGCTCCTACCACACCAGCGTCCGTTCTATCTCTCAGTCATGTCAGAGAGATTCCTGCTGACACATTTACACTTACTGTCTTTTCAGTCTGAAAGGTTTTTCTAAAGAGGCTCTTCCTTGAAGATACAACACTTTCTCACACGCTCTTTGTTCTCAATATTTATTTAATTTTCTCCCCACAGTGCTTATCATCACCTGACATTACATAAACAGTACTTATTTCGTGTATTGTCCATCACTCCAATTAGCATGTAGGTCTAGAAGGAAAGAGAGGTCTGTTTATTGTTGGCTTTGTTCATTGTTGTGTGCTTAGCATAGCATTGCCTAGCATTAACACTCTTGAACGACAATAGATATATGAATTTCTGCTGTTTTTCTGTAATAACATTATTTTGGATAGATATACCTCTAACTTTAAGCATTTCAAGTTTAACTTTTTATTGTATTCTCATATTTAATTAGCTTCATTTTATATTTATTGAACATCGTTATGTCCTGACATAGACTGTCTTATCATCAAGCTCTGCTGACAGTACTAACAGTACTGTTATTGACAATATTTTTATAGGACTATGCTTGTATCAACCAGAGTGTTTGTAAACATTATCATCATTTGGAAGTCAGATGTTACCAGGTTCTTGAGTTAAATATTTTGTAGAATTCTGACATTTGCTGAAGCCAATCACTTTTTGCAGCTGCAATATTCTATATCTCAAAACATACTTTTGATAGTTTTATTTGACATGACTGCATTTACAAAGTATTCTGTACTAGTAAACTTTTGATAATATGGAATAGAATTGACTCTTGTATGTGGCTGTGCCCTTGTAAGGTTCATGTGAGTGTTGACTTTTAGCAAAATAATGAAGACAGGACCAAACAAACAGTAAGTGTTATCCAGCACTTATATTCAGAAAGCAATCCAAAAGTCTAATATTTCTAAGTTTATATATGATAATCTTGTGGTCTATAAAATCTAAGCCTCCTAAAATGTATTTTCAAATGCCTGTGAGGGAAAGCCAATAAATGAAAACTAATGTACTCAGGATTGTTGTGATCACCCATTGTCCTTGATAACCTTGTATTTCCAGTTACAGAATCTTATGTTTCTTTCAGATTCTCACAGAAACAAAAGAAACGTATTTTTTGGTTTTGTCACCCTCCATTAAGTCACTAAAATATAGCCATTTCATGATTTGAAAGGAATGTATAAAATCAAACATCTTATTGTGAAAATGAATTACCTTGCATACCAATAGCTTCATGTTCAATTTAAAATATCTCTTTCACTTATATAATTGCTTACAAAATAGAGAGTCAGAAATGATATGTAAGGTATGGTTTTAGGAAGTTAGAGTGAGTAAATATTTTTATTTACTGATATTATTTATAATTAGAATCTTGTCTGATAAATATGTTTAAGCAAAGATAATATATTGTCTGATATATTTAAGCAAAAATTATATTAGTGCAATATTTTCTAAATCTTTGTTCCTTCATAAAATCCTTCTGCAGAAGCCCTTTGAAAAATGTTTTCATTGCATATCCCTCTGAGCCGGTTTTCTTCTCTCCTTGCAACTCAGATGTTTTTGTTTTTACAACACCTAGATTGTTTATTCCTCTTCTGATGTTTTTTATTTTTGTTTTCCTGTCCTGGTGTTTCAATATCTTTTTAATAACCAACTCATACCTTTTGCCTTTTTAAACGTATAGTAGTTTCTAATATTTTGTATATGGTCTATAAAAATAATGAGATTTTTCCAAGAAGAATGATAGTCATTAATTCGGCATATATCACAGTGGAATGTGTCATCCCTAAGCAAAATATAAGCTCACACTGTGCATGAAGACAGTTTGCTTCAGCCAGGAGCATTGTTTATGAGGAGAATTTTTTAAACAGGTCATTAAGAAATATTCTCATTCTCTAGTTTACATATTTGAGCTGCACATCTGAGCAGAATGGTAAGGAATTTCCAGTGACTCATTCCAAGTTTTGACCATCCCCGCATTCTGTGAAGTCATGCGTATTTTAACTTCTATCAAGCCCTCAGTAAAGACTTCACAGTAGAGCTTGTTACTTGAACCTATCAAAAATGTCAGATGCTTTTTCCAAAGTCTATCACTAGCAAACAGTATTGTATAGCTATTAAAATATGGAGGTTTAACAACAAAGTCTGCAAGTTGCAAACATTGTTGTAAATCAACTAAGCAATTAACATGAGATTTTTAAAGTGATTGAATACAAGTTCAGAATTATGAAGTTATTATCTAATAACCTAACAAGTGATGTGAATAAATCCTTGCTAATGTGAAAATTATCAACAACAGAA
This sequence comes from Cephalophus harveyi, assembly GCA_006410635.1. Lineage (NCBI taxonomy): Eukaryota > Metazoa > Chordata > Mammalia > Artiodactyla > Bovidae > Cephalophus > Cephalophus harveyi. The sequence continues at coordinate 229,818 of SJYT01022353.1, forward strand.
ACCCATTTTTCTATAAGCAAGTCTATGGATCCTCATGTTAATACTTTAATATTGATAAATTACAGGCATTCAGTGAAAGCGTCATTTGTTCCAATTGCTGAGGATTGTGTTTAGAGATTCTTTCATCCAAATGATCAGCAAATTGAAGTCTGCAATTTGTTTTCATTTAATAAGCAGACACATTTTTACCAATTTAGACTCAGTCGTATTAATACTCTTTGAAACTAATTGCTGGGAAATGAATTTTAAAGGCAGGGTTTTATAATTTCTTTTTTCCTTTTTCTGTCCCTGTAATAGAAGATTCCAACCCACCTGTATACAACTATCAAATCTATGTTTAACAGGCGTGGGCTGTAATCCCCTGTCATCTGTATGGTTACAAAGGACCCTTATTCCCCACTCTGTCACAATCCATTCTACACTCTTCTCTCAAAGTTACTTTCTGATTATGTTGTTTCCCTTCCACAAAGTTCTGGTTCCCTGACAGATAAAAGATAGTAACCTTAATATGATTTCAACATCCTCCATTTTCTTCTCCCATTTAATGTACTTTATTTTTATTTATAAGGTTACAAAGGACCCTTATTCCCCACTCTGTCACAATCCATTCTACACTCTTCTCTCAAAGTTACTTTCTGATTATGTTGTTTCCCTTCCACAAAGTTCTGGTTCCCTGACAGATAAAAGATAGTAACCTTAATATGATTTCAACATCCTCCATTTTCTTCTCCCATTTAATGTACTTTATTTTTATTTATATTACAGTATAATGCCCATACACAAAAAAAGTTTAAACCATTAATTAATGCATAGTAAAGTAATATCTAGATAACCACTGCTCAGAACAAAAGATAGAATACTGTCATTACCTATAAGAGGCAGCTATCCTTGTGCATCTTTTTATCACACCCTCTCCAGCATCCCAGAGCAGCCAAAACTGACAATACACAAAAAAAGTTTAAACCATTAATTAATGCATAGTAAAGTAATATCTAGATAACCACTGCTCAGAACAAAAGATAGAATACTGTCATTACCTATAAGAGGCAGCTATCCTTGTGCATCTTTTTATCACACCCTCTCCAGCATCCCAGAGCAGCCAAAGCTGATTCCTTCCTTGATTTTCTTTATAGTGTTTCCACCTATTTAAGGTGTGACTCCTTAAACACATAGCTATTTCACCAGGTTTTTGAATGTTACAAAAAGGGAACCAAGGTGTTCCTTGGAATATTGCTTTTTTTTTCACTCATCATGATTCCTGTAAATGTCCATTCATGTTATTGGGAATCACTCTAATTTTTTCAGTTTTAAGCTGTTTAATACTACATTGTATTAATATACTACAATGTTTACACTTTTCCATGTTGATGTACATTTGGATTTTTAGATTATTTCTCAGTTCAGTTCAGTAACTCAGTCATGTCAGACTCTTAGCAACCCCATGGAATGCAGAACACCAGGCCTCCCTGTCCATCACCAACTCCTGGAGTTTACTCAAACTCATGTCCATTGAGTTGGCGATCATCTCATCCTCTGTCGTTCCCTTCTCCTCCCGCCTTCAATCTTCCCAGCAGCAGTGTCTTTTCCAATAAATCAGTTCTTCGCAACAGGTGGCCAAAGTATTGGAGTTTCAGCTTCAGCATCAGCCTTTCCAATGAATATTTAGGACTGATTTTCTTTAGGATGGACTGGTTGGATCTCCTTGCAGTCCAAGGGACATATGAGTCTTCTCTAACACCACAATGCAAAAGCATCAATTCTTCAGTGCTCAGCTTTCTTTATAGTCCAACTGTCACTTCCATACATGACTACTGGAGAAACTATAGCTTTGACCTGACGGAACTTTGTCAGAAAAGTAATGTCTGCTTTTTAATATGCTATCTAGGTTGGTCATAACTTTCCTTCCAAGGAGCAAGTGTCTTAATTTCAAGGCTACAGTCACCATCTGCAGTGATTTTGGAGCCCAAAAACTGAAGTCTGTCACTGTTCCATTGCTTCTCCATCTCTTTGTCATGGAGTGATGGGACAGATGCCATGATCTTAGTTTTCTGACTGTTGAGTTTTAAGCCAGCTTTTTCACTCTCCTCTTTCACTTTCATCAAGAGGCTCTTTAGTTCTTCTTCGCTTTCTGTCATAAGGGTGTTGTCATCTGCATATCTGAGATTACTGATATTTCTTCCGGAAATCTTGATTCCAGCTGGAGCTTCATCCAGTCCAGCATTTGTCATGATGTACTCTGCATATAAGTTAAATAAGCAGGGTGACAGTATACAGCCTTGATGTACTCTTTTCCCAATTTGGAACCAGTCTGTTATTCTATGTCCAGTTCTAACTGTTGCTTCCTGACCTGCATACAGATTTTTCAAGAGGCAGGTAGGTCAGGTGGTCTGGTATTTCCATCTCTTGAAGAATTTTCAACACATTTTGTGATTCACACAAAGGCTTTGGCATAGTCAATAAAGCAGATGTTTTCTGGAACTCTCTTGCTTTTTCAAAAATTCATTGGATGTTGGCGATTTGACCTCTGGTTCTGCTGCTTCTTCAAAATCCAGCTTGAACATCTGGAAGTTCATGGTTCACATACTGTTGAAGCNTCATTTTGCCTTTTTTCATTTCTTTTTCTTGGTGATGGTCTTGATCCCTGCCTCCTGTTCAGTTCAGTTCAGTTACTCAGTCATGTCCGACTCTTTATGACCCTATGAATCACACAGCTCACCAGGGCTCCCTGTCCATCACCAATTCCCAGAGTTCACCCAAACTCATGTCCATTGAGTCGGTGATGCCATCCAGCCATCTCATCCTCTGTCGTCCCCTTCTCCTCCTGCCCCCAATCCCTCCCAGCATCAGAGTCTTTTCCAATGAGTCAACTCTTCTCATGAGGTGGCCAAAGTACTGGAGTTTCAGCTTCAGCATCAGTCCTTCCAATGAACACCCAGGACTGATCTCCTTTAGAATGGACTGGCTAGAGCTCCTTGCAGTCCAAGGGACACTCAAGAGTCTTCTCCAACACCACAGTTAAAACGCATCAATTCTTCAGTGCTCAGCTTTCTTCACAGTCCAACTCTCACATCCTTACACGACTACTGGAAAAACCATAGCCTTGACTAGATGGATCTTTGTTGGCAAAGTAATGTCTCTGTTTTTGAATATGCTCTCTAGGTTGGTCATGACTTTCCTTCCAAGGAGTAAGCATCTTCTAATTTCATTGCTGCAATCACCATCTGCAGTGATTTTGGGAGCCCAAAAAAATAAAGTCTGACACTGTTTCCACTATTCCCCATCTATTTCCCATGAAGTGATGGGACCAGATGCCATGATCTTTGTTTTCTGAATGTTGAGCTTTAAGCCAACTTTTTCACTGTCCTCTTTCACTTTCATCAAGAGGCTTTTTAGTTCCTCTTCACTTTCTGCCAGAAGGGTGGTATCATCTGCATATTGGAGGTTATTGATATTTCTCCCGGCAATCTTGATTCCAGCTTGTGCTTCTTCTAGACCAGCATTTCTCATGATGCACTCGCATAGAAGTTAAATAAGCAGGGTGACAATATACAGCCTTGACGTACTCCTTTCCCAATTTGGAACCAGTCTGTTGTTCCATGTCCAGTTCTAATTGTTGCTTCCTGACCTGCATCCTGATTTCTCAGGAGGCAAGTCAAGTGGTCTGGTATTCCCATCTCTTTCAGAATTGTCCACAGTTTATTGTGATCCACACAGTCAAAGGCTTTGGCATAGTCAAGCTTCCTGTACTATGTCACAAACCTCTGTCCATTGTTCTTCAGGTACTCTGTCTATCAGATCTAGTCCCTTGAATCTATTTGTCAGTTCTACTGTATAATTGTACGGGTTTTGATTTAGGTCATACCTGAATGGTCTAGTGGTTTTCCCTATACTTTCATATTAAGTCTGAATTTGGCAATAAGGAGTTCATGGTCTGAGATTATTTCTAGATTTGGACCACTATAGACAATACTGCTATTAACATTCTTGGGGATATATTTTGGTGCCTGACATTCTGTAGTGTTCATATTCAGAGTGAAATTGCTAGGACATAACTGTCCATATCTTCATACTAGGCAATTTTCTATGTAGCACTCAAAATCAGCAAAATTAACTTGCATATAAGTATTTTCAGTCTCTACTATGTATGTAAAAATGTTTTTCAAAGTGGTTGCACCAATTTAAACATCATCAAAAGTCATGATAACTCCTATTTCTTCATATCCTTAACATATCCTTAACACTGTCCCATAATTCCTATGGAATTATCATACTAATATCATCATATTTCTTTCTGCTTCTCATCTCTAACCCTCCCTTCTTTTTTGATTTTCTGTTTGTTTATCCCTTTGTACCCTGGATATTAATTCTAGTATGTAACAGGTCACTAAGTCTCTATTCATCTGTTTCCAATTATGCTGATAAACTCAGTCATTTAGTTACTAACTTTGGTTATTGTCTTTTCTAACTCTTAAATTTCTGTTTAGTTCTTTTTAATTAAAATGACACTTTCTTTAGTTTTATATTTCCTGCCAAAAGAGTTTTCTATTTCCGTAAAAATAGTAAACACAGTTTTTGTAATATGCATTTGAAAATTTCAGCATTTACCTTATTGAAAAGATCTGTTTCTGTTATATATTATTCCTGCTGCTTCTATATATGAAATATAATTTCCTTTTACATAATTGGAGAAGGGAATGGCCAACCCACTCCAGTATTCATGCCTGGAGAATTCCATGGACAGGGGAGCCTGGCAGGCCTCAGTTCATGGGCTGACAGAAGTCAGAAACAATCGGGTGACTAACACTTTACATAATATCTTTAACTTTTGCTTTGGACAGAATATTCAGCCAACTGTTTGAAGGGACAATGTAAGACCTAAAATGAAAATACTTTCTTCCCAGAGGATTTTTTTTTTCCTGTCAGGAAACTGGAGTCTATCAGTCTGACACCAACTTAACTTGCTTTAAAATATGAAACAAATTATGGTATCTTATATTTTAATCTACTCACTGAAAATTTTGAGGTCCAAAGAGATAAAGTTGAAGTAAGATGAGCTATGACAATGCCTTTGTCTTCTGTAACTTATTGTGTGATTTTGAATAGAAACTTTTGTTTCTAATTTTTCTTATCTGTTAAAGTAGTGCATGCCTGTAACCCCTGGCAGAGCGATTTTGCTTTTTTGTTCATATCTATTTGGCAAGGCCAAGTCTTAGTTGTGGCAAGTAGAATCTTAAACCTTTAGTTGTGGCATGCAGAATCTAGTTCCCTGACCAGGGATCCAGCCTTAGCCCCCTTCATTGGGAGTGTGGAGCCTCTGGACCACTATGGAACTCCCTATTTCCATTATTTTTTACAATTTCCTTTGTATTGCTCTGGTCTTCTGTTCGTACCAGTCATGGTATGTGATACTCAAGTTTTACTTTATGTTTTTTGAGTACATAGCTTTTCCAATACTAGGTTACAATTTGTTTTGAAGATACTTTTTACCAGTATCTCTCACTATACTGAGTGTAGTAATTTGATTCAGTAACTGCTTAATGCATGTTATATGGATGAGTCAATGAGTGAATAAATTTTGGAAACAGGTACATAGATAAAAGTGATTAAACCAAGCTCAGTATTGCCATAGAGAAGGAGCAAGTATCTTTTCTATTATAAGTCCCACAGTTTCAGTCAAATTTCTGTTGCTATGTTTACTTGTCCACTATATTGGCTGATTGTCCTCATAAAACACAACTGGTCTGAGGTAGGATTTATGCATAGCAATCCAAATGTGTAATAGAGCTTAAAAACAAAGCTTAAGAACATTGATCTAGAAGACAGTGATAAAATGTAATAAAGTTTATTTAGGATGTAAAATTAAAAAGTGTGTTCATCAATAATTCATCAGCTCTCTTTAAAAAACCCTTAGTTTATAATCATTTTTATTCTGTATCTTTAATCCTTTGTAGCTGATGTTGCTAGGAACAGACTTTGACAACAAACTTCTGAAAGGGATCCATTTGCCTAGGGATTTACTTATAAAGTTGCAATTAAAAATATTTTCTAGGGGTAAATTCAGCATACTAAGCAAATATGACACAACTTAGCATATTAAACAATTGTTCTAAAGATATGTTAATAGAATTGAAAATAATCACTATTTCATATGAAAGCATACATTGGGGTATTATTTTTGCCACATAGAGCAGTTAGCTTTGCATTATAATTAGTCCTCTTAATTTTCCAAATGTCACCTTAAAGCCTGGTTTTCCATTTCCTAGTGATTAAACTGCTGCTGAACCTAAGAGATTTGTTAGATTTTAAGTCCATGGCTAAATAAAGAATATATATGGTCAAAATTATTAGTAGAGGACCAATAAAATCTTTTATGAAGCATCTTTCCATTAGTTTGTTGATGGATAGATGTTCAAAATATAGCAATGAATGAGATGTGTATAAGGAAATAAGTACATGCTCTCTGTTGCCAACATGCACAGCATAATATAAATAATCAATCCCCAATTAATTCTAGAATTTCCTGATCTTATTTTCATGCTCTCTGAATATGATCTTTATTTTGGAATTTCTTTGACCTGTTCTGAACGACTTTGTGACTTCAGGTCACAGATGCATTGTGCAATGCATCATCATTAACTAGGTTATATAATGAACAGTGATAAACTCTGCTATATTAGATGGAAGTTTTAATTTGGAATCAAGAAAATGTTCTGTATTTTATGCATAGTATTAAAGGATTTGTTGAATTTTTATTTTTTATTTAGTTGATATCATTTAGATTAAACAAGTCAGAATTGTTAAAAATTTTCATTTATTCTCAAAGTTTCCAACCTATTGATATATATCGATCTATTTTGTTCATTAGCATCAAATACTGGTAAAAACCAAAAAAAATATCTTGAGCTTAACAACAATAAGAAATTGAGGTTTTCTTTCTTTCTTCTTTTTTTTTTTTATGTTTTAGAACAGTAGAGAGTCAGTGTGAATCTTCTATAGCATTTCAAATGTCAAGGTCATACACTTCTGTATTATTTCTCTATTATGTGTGAGCTAAGATAGTTACCCGAACTTCTAGTTATGTGTTCATGCCAGCTGGAAGAAGTAGCAAGGACACAAAAACAGTTGCACAAAGCACCCTGGTTACATCACATTGCTCAGAACTGGTTACATGGTCTCACTTTGCCTAAAGGGAGATTGTGGGTTGTCTCTATTCTCAACTGCTGATTTGAAAATGATATGTATAATTAATGAAGAGCAATTAATTGTTCCCACTACTGGGGAACAAATAGCAGTCATCTCCTTCATCTAACTGTTCGTTCACTAATCTATTTTGCTCTAAGATAAGTTATAAACAGTTAAACAAGACCTTTTTTTTTTTTTAAATAAAAAAGTATCAGCAATTTGGAAAATCAAGATTTTTTTAAAAATTATAAATACCACAATGTCAACATAGTTATATATAGATGAGCATTCTGGTCTCCTGGGTATCTAAAGTGAAATAGTTTATCTAAATAATTGTTTACTTTATTTTCATTATTTTAAAAAAGCCATTACTGAAGCAAAATTAAGCTCTACTGCCTCTGAACAATATAAAAACTTATCTCATGGTAATATTTATGGAGAACTGAATGTTATGGTCAGAAAAGGCAATGGCACCCCATTCCAGCACTCTTGCCTGGAAAATCCCATGGACGGAGGAGCCTGGTGGGCTGCAGTCCGTGGGGTCGCTAAGAGTCGGACACAACTGAGCGACTTCACTTTCACTTTTCACTTTCATGCATTGGAGAAGGAAATGGCAACCCACTCCAGTGTTCTTGCCTGGAGAATCCCAGGGACGGGGCAGCCTGGTGGGCTGCCGTCTATGGGGTCGCACAGAGTCAGACACGACTGAAGCGACTTAGCAGCAGCAGCAGCAGAATGTTATGGTGAACAATATTCTTATCATAGATGCAGCTGATTTTATAAGGCACTGACTTAGTGTCTTTGAGTAAGAGCCAAAAGCCAAGTATCATTTTACAACTCAATAAAGGCTATTTTGTGAGTCCTTAAGGTTACAATCCTTAGGTATTCTGGCTTAGACGGTGGATAGATGATAACCTGCCCACAGGACTAGGTAGATATATACACTGTGGATGGTTATCTGTAAATATTACTGTTGCTGAAAGTTTTCTGAACAAGTTTAGGAAATTAAGAAATAGGTTATCTAATTTTCTGTAGTCTGCCAGCACGTATCAGACCAATTTAGTGCTCCTAACACTAGGTGCTCTAAAAAGTGAAAGGGGACCATTTGTTAACTGTAACAGCACAACAATGCAAAAAGATGAAAGAGGTTGAAATGGAAACCAATTTGCTAAATTTACTAAATTACATAGATTACCAGAAAGGTAAGTGAATTTCTCATAACAGTAGTGGAGAAACTACTTTTGCAATGAAATGTGTGTTTATATCCAAAGGTGGATAGATGATAACCTGCCCACAGGACTAGGTAGATATATACACTGTGGATGGTTATCTGTAAATATTACTGTTGCTGAAAGTTTTCTGAACAAGTTTAGGAAATTAAGAAATAGGTTATCTAATTTTCTGTAGTCTGCCAGCACGTATCAGACCAATTTAGTGCTCCTAACACTAGGTGCTCTAAAAAGTGAAAGGGGACCATTTGTTAACTGTAACAGCACAACAATGCAAAAAGATGAAAGAGGTTGAAATGGAAACCAATTTGCTAAATTTACTGAATTACACAGATTACCAGAAAGGTAAGTGAATTTCTCATAACAGTAGTGGAGAAACTACTTTTGCAATGAAATGTGTGTTTATATCCAAGTTTTAAAATTACTTAGCAAATAGCTCCCAGTAAATGTGATATTATAAATTTTACCTAACTGTAAGTTCTTAGAATTTTTGTATCTTTTGAAAACAATTTGTGTCTATTATATCTCTTAAAATATTTTATGTATTTTGACAAATATAGACAATAACTACCCAAGGTTAGAAACAATAAATTCATGGTTTCCTAAATATGATTATATTTTTGATGAATCTTAGGTTCATCCTGAAGTGGCAAGAGAAATGAATTTATGGTTCCTGAAATTTTGTGATCACTTGCATCTAATTTTTTGATATAGTAATAATTAAATGAGAGATGACAAGAAACTGGGTGATTAAACAGTTTGATAAAATGATGCATTAATAACACATAAGTTTTATTTCAAAGTTATTCTCTCACAGTACAAATCAATTTTAAACTGTAAGCTGAATTCTTTGAAGAATTAATCTTTGCTTTAAAGGATCACTATAGATTGACACCACTGATTTCTTTTAATTCCATGTAGGAAGAACCTTTTGTAATGGTGTCTGAAAATGTCCTGGGTAAGCCGAAAAAATACCAAGGCTTCTCCATTGATGTTCTGGATGCCTTATCCAACTACCTGGGTTTTAACTATGAAATTTATGTTGCACCGGATCACAAGTATGGAAGCCCACAAGAAGATGGAACATGGAATGGCTTGGTAGGAGAACTAGTGTTCAAGGTAAGTATTTGTTTGTTTATCACATATCTAAAGTTGACTCTAACCCTTGGAAGTTAATTTCATTTAAAAAAAGTGTAAGGCAAGGCTTTAGGTGGTGGTGTTGAATGCAAGTCTCAGCCTACACTATTTCATGAACTTTGTGGAAACAAAAATTGATGACAATACAAACCTAAATTTCAAAATATGTCCTAAAAATTATTTAGAGCAAGGATTTACCTTTACCAAAGTTATACTCCAAACATATTATCACTGTTTGGTACATGATGAAGTCACAATGCCTTTTCCAAACGCAATTCATGTCATTGTATTCTTTTAAAACACAAGTTCAAGAAATAAATAAGATTCTGATCACTTAAGAACTGGTCATTTCATTTTTGGATCTAAATAAGGTAAAGCTGTTCTTACTTATATTGTTCTCCTTGTTCTTGCAATTCTCAGAGAAGTGTTTTAAATTTCCCCATTACTTTATACCTGTTCCTATCAGTTTTTGCTTCCTTTTTGGAAGCTCTATTATTAAAGTGCACCAAATTTTTAAATATTATGCTTTCCTAATGAGTTGAATAGTCATATTTATGTCTATAAATTACTATTTGATTTCTGTGTATCTCATTTTTCCCTCTGTTCCTTCATTTCTGGCCTTCTTCTGGGTTAGCTGATTTTTTTGTGTGTTTGATTTTATTTCCCATTTCGCTTCTTATTTGTATTTATTTGGTTTTTGTTTGTTTGTTTGTCTGTGGTTAGTCTAGGATGGTAATGTGCATTCTTAACTTATCACACTTTATGTAGATTAAAATCATATCATTTCTCATTTAAAAAGTAATAAATGTACAGCAATATAATTCCGTTTATACTCACCATAGCCTTTGTGTTATTGTGGCTATATATTTATATTTGATGAACTCCAAAGTAAAGTTTTGTACTTTTTACTTAATCAGTTGACTTTCAAAGGTGTAAAAGGAAGGGAGACATTGTCTAATATTTTAACTATTTTTCTACTATTTCTGGGGCAGCTTCTAACTGGTATCACTTACTTCAACCTGAAGAAATTCCCTTTAGAATGTCCTGAAGTCCAGTCCTGAAAGTGGCATATACTCTTTACATTAGCTTACCTTAAAATTTATTAGTTTACCCTCATTTTTGAGTAATATTTTTAGCATATAACAAATTCTGAGTTGATAGGATTATTTTTGGTAGGTACTTTTTGTCTTAGTGTTTTCAAATATTTCAAATAGTGACACTGCTAATTTTGATTTATGTTTGACAAGAGCACTGAGTCTCAGAACACAGTTACTTATAATCAAAGTATCTTTTTCTTATACATTTTATTGTCTGAGAAGAACATTGTAGGTGAANTTATCATTCAATCATAAATATTTTCATTATTATTTCACAATAACATTGATACACAACCTGGTTAACATACATATATAATGTAGTTATGTATCAGTGTTTACAACATAATATAAATAGTTTCAAGTTTACAACATACTGATTTGAGGTATGGATATATTGCAAATGATTACCACAATAAGTCTAGTTAACATTCAGTACCATACATATTTTTTTAAATGTTCATGCTTTTGGCAAATATTGTTTCTGATGAGAAGTTAGCCATCATTTGTACTTTGCTCCTTTTTTATAGTGTAGGGGTGGTCATCCCTGAGGTCTTAGTTATTTTATTATGATATTTTACTCTCTGAACTTTAGATTAGTTAATATATCTTGATGTGCTTTCAGGTTATTGATTCTTTCTTTGCTATCTCCAATTTCCATTAAGTTCATTCAGTAACTTTTTTATTCTAGATAACTAGAATTATTCTTTTGCTTGTGTTGGTTAGGAGTCAACCAATGATTTGAGGGAAGCTTATACATAAATTATGGGGCTTCTTTCTCTGTGGCTCCCTCCGTTATGTGAGTCCCTTTTGATTTCTGGACAGTCTGGATGCCTCAAACACTATCCTCTGACACATCAAGCTAATAAGGTTCTGACTTTCTGCTTGAGCTCTAGCTACTTTCTATTGTCTTAACTGAGGTGTGTTCCCAGTGAATGAGCTATAGAAAAAAAGGAACTCACCCAAAGCAGTTACTGTCTTTAAAGGGTTGAAGAGCCTACAGTTTATGATCTGACACATCAAGCTAATAAGGTTCTGACTTTCTGCTTGAGCTCTAGCTACTTTCTATTGTCTTAACTGAGGTGTGTTCCCAGTGAATGAGCTATAGAAAAAAAGGAACTCACCCAAAGCAGTTACTGTCTTTAAAGGGTTGAAGAGCCTACAGTTTATGCCTATTTTTGACTGATACACAGTCTATTCAATTTGTGAGTTTTTTTTTTAATTTGACTCAGAATTTATCATTATTCTTTGTTGGGTCAACCCAGTTAAAAAATATTCCCTTGTTGCCAGAACTGGAATTATTTATAAAAGTATTATGAAAGTGAAAGGATCTAAGTTGTTTCCAAGAGATGTAGAAGAGAAAAAAATAAGAGGTGTTGAAGACAGTGGTAGGAAAAATAATATCCAGTTAGTTAAATTTTTGAGACTTACCTCCTCACCTATGAAATGAGGAGTACAAGTGTTTTAGTGGGAATATCTCGTTCAACCATAATCTTTTAAAATCATTTTAAGACTTGATTACATAAAAATCACACATAACAACAGTATGATGTTCTTCATCAGTTCAGTTGCTCAGTCGTGTCCTACTCTTTGTGACCCCATGGACTGCAGCATGCCAGGCTTCCCTGTCCATCACTCACTCCCAGAGCCTGCTCAAACTTACATCCATCGAGTTGGTGATGCCATCCAACCATCTCATTCTCTGCTGTCCCCTTCTCCTCCTGCTTTCCATCTTTCCCAGCATCAGGGTCTTTTCCAATGAGTCAGTTCTTTGCATCAGATGTTCTTCATAATAATTTGTTTTTATTTGCCTTTAAGGGCATATTATTATATGATAATGTAAAGATCAGCAGGGTCCTTTTACAAAGCAAAAATTCAAGTTTAAAAAAGCTGACTGACAAATGTGTAATTTTTTAGCTGGAAAAACTATAAATGTATTTACTTACTGCAATTAGAACTACTAACCTAATCTGTCGGATCATAGACTTTCAAGGGACTTGTGATCCATGCTGTTACTGTGTACTTTTACTTAGACCCTTCCAGTTAGTTAAATTTTTGAGACTTACCTCCTCACCTATGAAATGAGGAGTACAAGTGTTTTAGTGGGAATATCTCGTCCAACCATAATCTTTTAAAATCATTTTAAGACTTGATTACATAAAAATCACACACAACAACAGTATGATGTTCTTCATCAGTTCAGTTGCTCAGTCATGTCCTACTCTTTGAGACTCCATGGACTGTAGCATGCCAGGCTTCCCTGTCCATCACTAACTCCCAGAGCCTGCTCAAACTTACATCCATTGAGTTGGTGATGCCATCCAACCATCTCATTCTCTGTTGTCCCCTTCTCCTCCTGCTTTCCATCTTTCCTAGCATCAGGGTCTTTTCCAATGAGTCAGTTCTTTGCATCAGATGTTCTTCATAATAATTTGTTTTTATTTGCATATAAGGGCATATTATTATATGATGATGTAAAGATCAGCAGGGTCCTTTACAAAGCAAAAATTCAAGTTTAAATAAGCTGACTGACAAATGTGTAATTTTTTAGCTGGAAAAACTATAAATGTATTTACTTACTGCAATTAGAACCACTAACCTAATCTGTCGGATCATAGACTTTCAAGGGACTTGTGATCCATGCTGTTACTGTGTACTTTTACTTAGACCCCTCCCCACCACCAAGCTTGGGCCTCCCAGGTGGCTCAGAGGGTAAAGAAACTGCCTGCAATGCCGGAGATCTGGGTTCAATCCCTGAGTCAGGAAGACCCCCTGGAGGAGGGAATGGCTACCCACTCCAGTATTCTTGCCTGGAGAATCCCACGGACTGAGGAGCCTGGAGGGCTACAGTCCATGGGGTCGCAAAGAATCAGACACAGCTAAGCAACTAACACTATTTCCTGCAATTAGATTTTTACTTTCTTCAAAAAGATATTTAGCCATCCTGACTAGCTTTAAGAAGTACTTATTAAGCAGGTGAAAGAGGAGACACCTAGGTAAGAGTTTGCTGGAACAGGTAGCGAGATGGGAAGAAAATGAAGAGAGGGTGGTAGAGGAAGAGAAGATGTTCTTGCGGAGAGGACGGCCAGCATTACAGGGTGACTGCAGTGATGTTACACGGAGGGTTCACAGCGTTCTCTTTAACTGTCTTCTGTCACCAATAGAAAAGTATGCTCTAACTTTAAGCAACTGAAAAATGTCAGTTCAAATATACGAATAGTCATGCAGTAAAAATATCATAAAGTAATTTAGATTATTCAAGACTCATCATGTTAAAATTTTATCTGGTTTATACACACATCATATTTAAATTTTTTAATGTTTATTTACCCCTGTAGAGCAAATACCACTATTAAATTGGCATAGTAATGTATAACTGAGGTCCAGAAAAGTGAGCTTATTATTGCTATATATAGTTTTACTAGTGTAGACATTTTTCATGGATCTAAGTATGTTTTAAGTAACAGTAAATACTGCCATTGAATACCTCTATACATGAAATAAGACTTATGAAATTAACAAGGTTGTCTGCCTTCCTAAGGGGAAACCAAAACTAAAAGAATGTTTTCTAGAGTCTTTGTCATGATGATTATGGAAAAATACATTTAAAATGATCCAGTGAGGGAACATGGGAAATTTCTGAGTTCATATGATTGTTCAACACTGATTTCCAAGTCTGGCACTGAGACATCAGGTTGGGATGATCTCATATTAAAGGGACTTTCCACTATAACTGGATGTCAAGAATCATGTATATACATAATCAGGTATGTACATAATTCTTAAACTGGAAAATACCACGAGAGAGAGCAAGGAATTGAACTATAAAGAGAGCTGAGTGCTTTCTTTAAGAAAAAAGAATTGATGCTTTTGAACTGTGATGGAGAAGACTCTTGAGAGTCCCTTGGACTGCAAGGAGATCCAACCAGTCCATCCTAAAGGAGATCAGTCCTGAGTGTTCATTGGAAGGACTGATGTTGAAGCTGAAAGTCCAGTACTTTGGCCACCTCATGCGAAGAGTTGACTCATTGGAAAAGATCCTGATGCTGGGAGGGATTGAGGGCAGGAGGAGAAGGGGACAACAGAGGATGAGATGGTTAGATGGCATCACCAACTCAATGGACTTGGGTTTGGGTGAACTCCGGAAGTTGGTGATGGACAGAGAGGCCTGGCGTGCTGCAGTTTGTGGGGTTACAAAGAGTCAGACACGACTGAGCGACTGAACTGAACTGAACTGAACATATAGAATTGATTTAAAAACTGACAGTGTAGCAAAGTCTCCTCCATTCCTTATCTGCGTCACTACTTTTATAACTTTCTGCAATTAATATGCTCTTAAAATTTATGAGAACGCAGATCTGGCCAAAAGATGTTTCAATGTGAAATAGATAAATTAGATATATGTTCTGTTCAGTATAGGAGAAATTGTTATGAGTGAGTTAATGCAGCTGATAAATTATTTTCTCTGGTGTAAAAGAACAAAAGTGGGAAGAACACAGAGACCTTGATACTATAGAAAATAGCAAGTATATCAAGTTTAGGATGGAAGTACAAAATATTAAGAAAACAATGAATGAGGACTGTGAGTTAGACAGCTGTGTATTCCAGTTTTTAGTTCTTTTTTGGGGGTAGCATTTTTAAAGTCTAATGAATCAATATATTGTGTACTAAGGTAATGATGACTCAATCCAGAAGAAATATTTTACACCTGAAACATTATGGTCACAGGTTGTTCAACAGAGATTGAATTTGAAAATATACTTTTTGTACAAAGGTATAATTTGGTAAGCAAAAAAAGACTTTTAAGCATGCCTTTATTTTATATTTGGATAAAAATGTTGTGAAGGTCATGTGGAATATAAACATAGCTTAATGATGACATGATATAAATATTCCCATCTGTTTGAGAAAAGTAGGGTTCAAATCACTATAATATTTAGATTCTAATGGGTACATTTTAAAGAATGATTTTGACAACTTTATTTTGCATTATCAGCATTTACAACCCAACTCATATAAGTCAGGAAAATCAAAAGCACTCTTGGAATTTCAAAGAAGAGAGATTTAATTACAGGGATTGATCACAGTCATAGGAAGGAATGAAAACACAAAAGAGAAGATGTAAAATGCAAGTATCAGGAGCTCGTAATGCTCCAGTTGATTGTGTGTCTCCCAAAGAGGTACCCCTCAACCAGGGCTGGAATTGCCAAAACGATGCTGCCCAAGCAGTGAAGATGAAAACGTCCATAATCAAGGTTGAGATATACTGGATGAACTCGGCAAGGAAATTTAGTGAGATAAAAGAAAACTTTAAATATTCAAGGAAGTATGGTCATGACTTGGGGGATGGAACTGGATAAAATTTTGGGACAAGGAATCAGAATATGAATATGAGGTTGCAAAACATGTAAAGTCTAAGTGAAGACATGAGAAGAACTAGAAGAATGGAAAGAGGCTACCAGACACTAAAATATAGAAGTTCTAGAGATGAAATGTATTAACAGAAGCTGACCTTGTGGGTCACAGTAGAAATATTATAGGAGACAAAAGGAGTTGGAGTTTAAAATGGCCCCCAATTGGGCAAGATAGGGAGAGACACAGAGAAGGCAATGGCACCCCACTCGAGTACTCTTGCTTGGAAAATCCCATGGACGGAGGAGCCTGGTGGGCTGCAGTCCATGGGGTCGCCAAGAGTCGGACACGACTGAGCGACTTCACTTTCACTTTTCACTTTCATGCATTGGAGAAGGAAATGGCAACCCACTCCAGTGTTCTTGCCTGGAGAATCCCAGGGACAGGGGAGCCTGGTGGGCTGCCGTCTATGGGGTCGCACAGAGTCAGACACTACTGAAGTGACTTAGCAGCAGCAGCAGCAGCAGGGAGAAGCAAATGGGTGAAGCACAGGGTATCTTTAGAGCTGTGAAACAATTCTATATGGTATTGTAATGGTGCATACATGACACTATGCATTTATCACAACCCATAAAAGAGTGAACCCTGATATAAACTGTAGATTTTAGTTAATAATAACGTATCAGTATTGGTTCATTAATTGCTACAAATGTACCATAATGATGAAAGATGTTAAGAAAAATTATATTGGCGAATGGAGGAGTGGCAAACCAGAGAAAGATATATAAGAACTTTTTGTATTTTATGCTCAATTTTTCTGCAAAAATAATATTTTTTGAAAAAAAAAATGGCCCCAAATTATTATTGTAAGGGGCATCTATGTTGATTCTGAAATTTGCTAGAAAGTTGCATGAGAAGAAAATATTGTGAAGTCTGACTCTGATAGATGGGTGAAATCTTCATCAGGGTTCATGGTTTAAAAAAAAAAAAATATATATATATATAGTAAGTTCAACATATATTTTGAATGTGGACTGGTAGAATTTACTGATAGACTATATAGGAAAGAGCAAAGAGAAAGAGCAAAGTCAATGATATCTCTACCAGATAACAAGACAAGTCCCCCTCAAAAGTATGTTATCTTTAGAGCTGTGAAACAATTCTATATGGTATTGTAATGGTGCATACATGACACCATGCATTTATCACAACCCATAAAAGAGTGAACCCTGATATAAACTGTAGATTTTAGTTAATAATAACGTATCAGTATTGGTTCATTAATTGCTACAAATGTACCATAATGATGAAAGATGTTAAGAAAAATTATATTGGCGAATGGAGGAGTGGCAAACCAGAGAAAGATATATAAGAACTTTTTGTATTTTATGCTCAATTTTTCTGCAAAAATAATATTTAAAAAAAAAAATGGCCCCAAATTATTATTGTAAGGGGCATCTATGTTGATTCTGAAATTTGCTAGAAAGTTGCATGAGAAGAAAATATTGTGAAGTCTGTCTGGTAGAGATAACAGGACAAGTCCCCTTCAGAAGTACACATGTCACTGGCAAAACAAAAGGAAAGTAGCATGCATCTCACTAATGAAGAACAGAAATCAGGTTCCCACATGTCTAAAAAAATCAGCAAAATTTCTTGGCCTCTAGTATATCATGATGGAGAAGGCACTGGCACCCCACTCCAGTACTCTGGCCTGGAAAATCCCAGGGACGGCGGAGCCTGGTAGGCTGTAGTCCATGGGGTCGCTAAGAGTCAGACACGACTGAGCGACTTCACTTTCTCTTTTCACTTTCATGGAGAAGGAAATAGCAACCCACTCCAGTACTCCTGTCTGGAGAATTCCAGGGACGGTGGAGCCTGGTGGGCTGCTGTCTATGGGGTCACACAGAGTCGGACACGACTGAGGTGACTTAGCAGCAGTATATCATGAAAGTGATAGAAGTGAATTCTCACTCTGTTGAAACTCAAAATAAGCATATATTTCTGCTCAAGTCATCCACAGCTCTCCATCTTTTTCTGCACTCTCTCCATGTTCATCCCCATCCACACTTCTCTGATCCTGCACGTGGCTACTGCTATAGAAGGCCATGAACTTGGCGGACTGAATTCACTTCAGTGTCATACTAGCTAATGTCATCAACAGAGCCTTCACTGATTCTCCATTGTCCTTTAATTTATTAGATACTGATTTTTTTTAATTTCAGTCTTCACAGTGACTGTTTCAAACATTTTCCATACTTTTCAAGTCTCTCCTCCTAGTCCTACTTTCCATTATTGACACTTCTCATTTCTAGTTGTTAAAGCTCATGGTTTACTCTAAGACTATGTGAATCTAGTGTGAGTCCTTGTTTTCTTACTCTTTAACCTCAGCATCCTTCTACCTCTTCTCTAGTCCTTAGTGGCAACACAGACTTTGGATCGAAACAGACATTAGTTGTGAACACTCGGAACACATTTACCAGCCTTGTAAGCCTCAGAGAGTTTTTAACCTCTTTGAATTGCAGTCTCCACATCGGCAAGATAAAACTATTATGAATATTAACCTAGCAAATGAATTCAGGAATTCTTTTCAGGGAAGACTAACAGGTTTCATCTTATCTGCTGACTCTGATAGATGGGTGAAATCTTCATCAGGGTTCATGGTTAAAAAATTATATATATATATATATATATATATATATATAGTAAGTTCAACATATATTTTGAATGTGGACTAGTAGAATTTGCTGATAGACTATATAGGAAAGAGAAAAGAGAAAGAGCAAAGTCAATGATATCTTTTTACTCAAAAGCTTTATTTCTTTTCTTTTAAGCTACAGCAGCTGTAAAAGACTTCATCTGTTCCCATTTTCCCACCTCTTTCCACTCTTAACTGCCCTCAGTATATTTTGAACACAGCAGCCAGAGTGATCTAGTCACTCCTCTGCTGAAAGCCATTTGATAGCCTTTTAATCCCAAGAGTAAAAACTGTCCTTAAAATTATCTGCATACTCTGCCCAGTGAACTTTATTTGAAATCCCATCTCTTCCTCCCTTACCACACTCCAGGCCCACAGACTTCCTCGCTCTTCCTCACACTTGCTGAACTTGACTTTTTGTACTTCTATCCCATCTTCCTAGATTACTCTTCCCCAGATATCTTTCTCTCCACCTCATTTTCCCAGTCTCTGCTAAAAAGTTATTAGAGAGGCCTTCATAGCCACCCTGTAAACAACTACTATCTATTCCCTTGTCTTGTGTTCTTGTTCTAACACATACTACCATCTTACTCTATCTTCTTGTTCATCTATCTTCCACTACTAAAATGTAACCTTATTTGGGGCAACTATTTTGTACATTTGGTTTATTGCTGAAAGTTAGTATCTAGAAAGATGTGAAAAAAAGAATGAATAGCAGTCAAGAGACATTTTAAGACATACATTAAATAATAACACTTCTGTGAAATTGTTCAATGACATCTCATGGTTCATTAATAAAGTCAACCAAGCTCCCAAAGTCTGCTAAGTTTGGCCTTATTTAAAAGAAGTTTCTATCTTTATTACCAGGTTAAACTTTGGGCTTTTGTTCCTATCACTTTAAGCTTGTTCTCCATTGACTATATAGCTTGTTATATTTGGTCACAACCACTCAGTACAATTGAATTGAGACTGGACTGTTTACTAGCCTAGGGAAAACTAAGGAAGGAAATACTTGGTGGAGGGTGGGGGTCAAGAGTAACATTTTGGAAAGAGTAATAGTAACTAACACTGTGAAATAGCCAGATGCTATTCCAAAGCTTTATGAATACTGACTCCTTAAATCCTCCTAACAATTCTATGAAATAGATACAACTTTTGTTCCTGTTACACAGATAAGATTCTAAGCACCTTGTCTGAGGTCACATAGCACCAGGACAAGAGCTTAAGATATTTGACTTCAGAGCCCAACCCCTTAACCACTGTGGATATGCCCTTGGAGTTATCCAAACAGAAAATGAAATAAGTATTTGATACATGCATCTGGAGTTCCATAGGACTCTGGGGTGATCAGATACATCTGAGGCTAATCAGCATAGAGTGAAATTTAAATTGCCTCTCCATCTTTCTTTACTTTCCTTTTATGTCTTTAGTTTCCATCACATCTTTTCTTCCCAGCTGCTTATAAACTGATTCAGGAATTCTTTATCTTAAAAATAACCTTTCTGGTTTTTTCTCAGCTAGATTAATTAGATGTTGTTGGTTGCAAATGGCAATCCAGTTGAAGTGAAAAGATAATTTAATATTCCACAGCCATGCAGGGATGAGATCCAGGCTCATGTCCTCAGACCTTGAAAGCACTGTCTCTGTATCTCAGTTCGCTTTCCATTGTGTTGTCCCAGTCCTCAGGTACGCTCTCCTTCTCAGGCTGCAAAGTGACTTCAGCAGGTCCAGACATAAATTTCATCTTCCTTTCCATCCCAGTATGAACATAGAGTCTTTCTCACCATCAAAACCTCAGTTTTACACACAATTCTAGCACTGAGATGGCTGGGAGGAAGCAGTGCTCAGTACTCAGATGAAACAAGGGAAAATGTTGATTCCCCAAGAAAGCAGCTAAGTTGTTATCAGAGCGTGGAAAAGATGGATACCAGAAAGAAAAAATAAAAGGTGTCTTTCAGAAACATAAAGATAATCGAATAAGTGACATGGAAACTATCAATTGTTACATGTATGCTGCTGTTGCTGCCAAGTTGCTTCAGTCGTGTCCAACTCTGTACGACCCCATAGACAGCAGCCCAACAGGCTCCCCCGTCCCTGGGATTCTCCAGGCAAGAACACTGGAGTGGGTTGCCATTTCCTTCTCCAATGCATGAAATTGAAAAGTGAAAGGGAAGTTGCTCAGTCGTGTCCAACTCTTCGCGACCCCATGGACTGCAGCCTACCAGGTTCCTCCGTCCATGTGATTTTTCAGGCAAGAGTACTGGAGTGGTGGCCATCACCTTCTCCGTATTACACGTATACAAAAATTTAAATTATCAATAAGTCAAAACCAATAATAACTAAATTAAATTACAAATGATAGGCTGGAAAATATTTACAAAATTATGATGCATTGTTATCCTCACTGCTTCACTGCTACTACTAAAAGTGTAAAATCTGTAAGAAAATACTTAGATCCCCATAAATAAAGCTATAAAAGATATGAACTAGAATTTGAAAAGAAGAAACTGATAGATGATAGAAATCTAAAAGGAAGTCTAATGTAATAGAGTAGGCAGTTAATAAAAAGGTGATAGGTTAAATATGAATTTTTAGTATTTTTAAGGAAAGAGGTAAAACTCTGGGTTATGTAACTTGGAACTCTTTTATATGCTGTGTTTTGTAATAAAAAATAGAATATCATTGGAATTAGGGCCACATATTTCAGTCACTGATATACTTGATGCAGTGACAAGACAGGTGCCATAGAGAATGGAAAAAAAACAAACAAACAGTTTAAAATTGACCAAAGAATAATTATTAGCACTTATGTAGAGCTTACTATTGCCAAATCAATTGAACAAACTTTGCATGTGTTAGCATTCTGTACTCACAGCAACCTTTTGAGGTAGGCACTTGTTTTATACCAGTAGTGTGGATGATGAAACAGAGAGCTAAAGTGACTTGCCCATGGTCACTTAGCCAAGTTGTGGAGAATTCATGACTCAGACCCAGGCATTCTAGTCTCAGTTCAGTTCAGTCGCTCAGTCGTGTACGACTCTTTGCAACCCCATGAATCGCAGCACGCCAGGCCTCCCTGTTCATCACCATCTCCCGGAGTTCACTCAGACTCACATCCATAGAGTCCGTGATGCCATCCAGCAATCTCATCCTCGGTCGTCCCCTTCTCCTCCTGCCCCCAATCCCTCCCAGCATCAGAGTCTTTCCAATGAGTCAACTCTTCTCATGAGGTGGCCAAAGTAGTGGAGTTTCAGCTTTAGCATCATTCCTTCCAAAGAAATCCCAGGGTTGATCTCCTTCAGAATGGACTGGCTGGATCTCCTTGCAGTCCAAGGGACTCTCAAGAGTCTTCTCCAACACCACAGTTCAAAAGCATCAATTCTTCGGTGCTCAGCCTTCTTCACAGTCCAACTCTCACATCCATACATGACCACAGGAAAAACCATAGCCTTGACTAGACGGACCTTAGTCGGCAAAGTAATGTCTCTGCTTTTGAAAATGCTATCTAGGTTGGACATAACTTTTCTTCCAAGGAGTAAGTCTCTTCTAATTTCATGGCTGCAGTCACCATCAGCAGTGATTTTGGTTTAAAAGCATTTTAATAAACCAAGTCACAGACAGTGAGGAAGATCATACTCAGAAACAACTCAGCACAGGTTGTGTGTGTGTGTGTGTGTTTTTAGATGTGCAAATTCAAAGAAGGTTCAGATGGAGTTTGGTTGGATATAGTTGAAGATCAAAAATAAGATTACATAGAAAAGGATTTGGGGAGTGACTAAAAACATTTGCATCTCAACATCTCAGAAAAATCTCACTTTTTTCTCAAAAACCTGGCTTCATCTTTTCCTTTTTTTTTAAGAAAAATTAAAGCTCCTTAGAAAGGTATACGTTATTTTCTGCAGACTATGTCTCATTTTCCTACATTTTATCACACTCCATGTAGGTCGCATTCAGCTTCCATCTGCTTTGGCTGTCCTCACTCACTTCATCTTCCTATAATTTCAACCTCAGCTAAACTCATGCTTTGATCTTAAGGATTTCAAACCATTCCCATTTTTGATAACTCAGTATTCTCAGTATACCTTTTTCACTTCTTTTCAAATAACCCTTTGGAAAAAAAATTATATATATATATATATATTAATATATATAGAGAGAGATTGACTGATCTTTTCCTTTTATTTCCATAGTCCCTATTTTGGAGACCAGAGAGCTGAGGTTATATTTATTTTCTATGCCAAGCAGAATGCCCTATATTCATCATTTCATTCCCCTCATGTTTTTGAATGCATGGTATGTTCTGGGCACTGTGCCTAGCATCACGGATGCAGAGGAATGGAAGACATTGTTCCTGCCTTCAAAGATCTCACAGTGTACACGAAGACAAATGTGTAAATAAATCATTAAAACACAGTGCAATCAGTGCCATAGAGTAATGCATACGGGGTGCCATGGTAACCCAGGAGTAAGAGTGGCAGTCTCTCTGGGGAGTTGAAAAGATACGCATAAGAAAAGAAAATCGAGCTAGATTTTGAAGATGAGTAGGAGTTTGAGGGCAACAATAGGGTTAATTATAAAAGTGTGCTTGCCATGCTAAAGAGTTTGGACCATATCATTTAGTCAGTGAAAACTATGAAAGGCTTTTACATAAGAGAAAAGTGGAATTTAATTTATGTTTAAGAAAGATAACTCAGGCTAAGGCCAAGGATGTATTCAAGTGAAGAAGGGAAAAGACAAATGTCTTTTTCAACAATCTAGAGAGGAATTAAAGATGTCTAAAGTAAAACAACAGCAATAGCTCCCAAAAGTGATTTTGAGAAAGCAATCAATATTCCAAGAAAAACTGACTTGAACTTGATAAATTTGAGGAGAAGAGAAAGGAGGTGTTGAGACTTGGTGAGAAATTTAGCAGAGGGACGTGAGCAGACGGACACTCAATGACAGAAATAGGGAATACAGAAGGAGACCAGATTGGAAAAGGGCAGCAGAGATACAGAGCTTGACTGTAGACATTTTGATTTTAGGATGGCTGAAGAAGATCCAAATGGAATTGTCTAGGAAAGATAAGTAAATGCATCTGGAACCCATATGAATGATGCCTAGGGCAAAACAAGTTTAAGAAATATAGGCCTTTTTCTCACCTCCATTATAAAAACTAAATTGGGAGTATTGAATTAACATGAAGATGGTGCACAAAGTAGTTATTTAGGATCCTAAGTGATTGTACTTGAGCTTGGATAAAGGAAGATAGTTATTATTGCTTTTGCTACAAAAAAAAAAAAAACCACTGAAGGAAAGAGGGAGCTCACTCAGGAGGAGAGTTTAGAGAACCCAAATGTGGTGAGTTGCCCCCTTTCCCATCCATACTGAAGAAGGGAGTTGTGGAGCCATCGGGAAGGCTTCAGGCATAAAGATAAGCCCATAGTTGGGTTGTCTATGTCACAGTACAAATTGTGGGGAGCACAATGGTTAACGCCATTCTCATCCCTATACTTTACGAAGTCAGGGTTGAGACGGCTCCTTCAATCTGGGGAAGACAGAGGTGGTTAGCTAGGACAAAGGGCAGAAGCTGAAGAAGCCACCCCCTGGATCAGGAGAATGCAGTGGGTGGGGAACTGTGTTTGTGGATGAAGAAGGTTCTCGGTTGGGTGCCGGAAGATCATTACATATGTCCCATGGTTCATGCACACACACACAAATCCATCCGTATTTCCATTCTGTCTTCCCATGACTACAAACCAGCCTTGAAAATATCTGTATCCACCAATGAAACTTCACTCACCAAAGAACTTCTCCCTCCATACAAACCTACCCCGTGACAATGCTTATGAACCTTGTGAAATGAAAAGGTAGCTTTGGGGACCTTCCTGTGTGGTCCAGAGACTAAGAATCCACCTTGCAGTGTAGGGGATGTGGGTTTGATCCTTGGTCTGGGAATTAAGATCCCAAATGCCGCAAGGCAACTAAGCCTGTGTGCCACAAGTAGAGAATTTGTGAACCACTACAAAAGATCCTCCATGACAAACAAAGATCCTGCACAACTCAACTGAAACCTGATATAGCCAAATAAATAAATATTAAAGAAAGAAAAGATAGCTTTGCAAAGTGAACCAGAATAAAATGTGTAAAGAGAAAAGAAGTTCTCATAGAGACTTAAATTAGATAATAACTAAGATTTTAATTTTTAAATTATATTGAATAAGTATTAATGGACTTATTGAATATCCCAGAGTATGTCAGCTATTGTCAGGCAAGAAGTTGAAAAAGTACATGTGGTCTTAAGAATGCATGTTTGTATGTCTGAACAGTGAATGTTCAAAAATAATCCAATATATATATACATATAGGATGGAGTGGAATCGCAGATGTGGGAAATCACACAAGCTGAATGTATGTAAGTAAAAGAGAAAAAAAAAGGCCCAAAATATTTGTTGTTGACAAAGAAAGATTTTAACACTGATGAAGGAGATGAAAAGAGATCTGTGAGAGGAAATAAATTATGTCGGTGCAAATGACTTAGTGAATGGTTGTAGAAGCAATTTTCTAAATTTGCAGGTGATATTTAATTGGCAGACATTGCAAACAGTAAGGAGCAATTCAATCAGATAAAGGACCTGAATCATTAAGTACTTGGTCTAATAGATGGCAAGCACAGATAAGTGGTGAATAATCAGTCTTGAATCAGAGCTAAAGAATAGAGAATGAGTATTTGCTAAAGGGAATGATGCTGTCCAGGAATGGCTTTAAGGTTTCAAGAGAACTTGCAGGCAAGGACAAACAAAAATTCAGTAAAATATGTGTAGAACTAAAAAAAATTGGTGGGTTATAAGATATAAATTTGGAGCAGGCAATGGCACCCTACTCCAGTACTCTTGCCTGGAAAATCCCATGGACAGAGGAGCCAAATAGGCTACAGTCCATGAGGTCGCTAAGAGTCAGACACCACTGAGCAACTTCACTTTCACTTTTTACTTTCATGCATTGGAGAAGCAAACGGTAACCCACTCCAGTGTTCTTGCCTGGAGAATCCCAGGGACCGAAGCCTGGTGGAAGGCCGTCTATGGGGTCGCACAGAGTCGGACACAACTGAAGCGACTTAGCAGCAGTAACAGCAGCAGGATATAAATTAGCAGACTACTGCATCAGTCAAAGGCAAGGTGATATAAAGACTGGTGCTATGATGAGAAGATCTCATAAATTGAGGAAATACAAATCGTAAAGTCTACTGTAGGCTTCCCTGGTGGCTCAGAGGTTAAAGCGTCTGCCTCTAATGCGGGAGACCTGGGTTCGATCCCTGGATCGGGAAGATCCCCTGGAGAAGGAAATGGCAACCCACTCCAGGAATCCTGCCCGGAGGAGCCTGATGGGCTATAGTCCATGGGGTTGCAAAGAGTCGGACACGACTGAGCAACTTAACTAACTAAAGTCTACTGTTGGCTATTGAAATGCCATCTATTGCCAAGATTTTCATCTAACTATGATCGTGGTTTAGGGATAAAATTAATGAGTAAGATAACTTCCATGTATAGGAGACTACAGCTTTGGGTGAGACCATTCTAACTTTTAAAGAGCATTTTACCCATGAAATTCTGTATGATTCTATGAACATAATCTTAGGGAACTGTGTTTAGATTGATTGGTCATTTTTATTTTGGATGTACATTCTATAAAATAATAGCCTATGTTAGTTTGGAAATTATAAATACAGAGGAATATACTACAAATGAAAGAAGATAATAATTTATATGGTCTATGAAGGTAAGCCATGCAACAGAGAATGCACTTTCTCCACTTTTTGCAATGCTGAGAATTTTAACTGCTAAACAAAAAGTTTAACTTCAGTACTGAATAGAAAATAAAAAAATATCTTTTATAAAATTTTGAAGCCATATTTGGAATCTTTAAACAGTCATTCATGTGAATATACCAACCACATTTGAGGAATTTGTTTTAAATTTGCATACTAATATCAGAAAGAATATGTCAAAGTAGAGCCCTGTCTTGAAAGATATTTCTGGGTTTCTTTTTGACTGCCATTTGGTTACTTCGGATTTTATTTAAGTCTTAATGATTCTGAGTTTTCTGTTTATAATTTGATAAATTTTATAGTGGCAAGCATTACAAAAAGTCAAATTCCCCTGATTAAAAAACAAGCAAACTTGTGAGCACCTAAGACTCAACTGCAGATGCTCCAGATACATGAGTGAGGACATCTAATGTATCTCTTATTAATTCTATGTTTCATTTAATGCCACACAGAATTACTTGGAGAACAGCCATTATAGGTTCACTTCTCATAGAGACAAACTGTTTCTGGGAGTTAGTTCTTTCTCATTTAGAAAGAACTTGCATTTCCCCACTACAGAGCTCTTAAAACATCTTTAAAGAGCAGTCTTAAGTGATTTCTAGAATGATTGAAAAGCTTACAGTAATGAAAATTAACATTCATTCAATTTTGGTCATTATCCTTGGTTTGCATGTTATTGAAATGTGGATTTACAGTTTCGGCATTTCAGGTAGAGATTGCTTCTATATGCTCTGTTCACAAACAGCCTTAAGATGACTTCTCAGAAAGTTTTTTTAAAAAAAGTCTCTCTACATGATTAAAAAAGTCTTCTTTGAAGATGGTAGCATTCCTCCTGAGAACTGCAGAAATGCTAGTATTTTTAAATCTCTTTTAATGCTGCAGGATAATGCCCAAAACAGCAATTTATAAATAACTAACTTGTAGCTTGCTTCCCATTTGGCATTCAGTAAGAATTTATTGGGACCTAACGTGTAGCTGGCATTGTGGGGAACACATAAACTATAGAACACAGAGTTCTTGTTTTCTAAGAGCTAAGTAGCCTGGTAAGAATTAGAAGGGAGAGAGAGATCCAACACATATCCAACACTTTTCTTACTGTCTGCGCTTCAACTTCTGATAAAGTCATCCGGTCTCAAAGATTTATTTATAAGTAGACAAATTTTAAATTTGTTTCTTCATCCCAGACATCTCACTGGAATTACAGACTTAAAGTTCTCAGTGCATGCCTCCGAGCCCAGTTGCTCAGTCGTGTCTGACTCTTTGCCACCCCATGGACCGTAGCCTGCCAGGATCTTTTGTCTATGAAATTCTCCAGGCAAGATTACTAGAGTGGGTAGTCATTTCCTCCTTTAGGAAATCTTCTCAACTCAGGGACTGAACCCTTGTCTCTTATGTCTCCTGCATTAGCAGGCGGATTATTTACCACTGCACCACATGGGAACTCCCACATTTCTTAGTACTACTCAGCATTTTCTCTTAATGTCTAATGGACACCTCAAAGGTAACATGTT
Organism: Cephalophus harveyi; assembly: GCA_006410635.1. Lineage (NCBI taxonomy): Eukaryota > Metazoa > Chordata > Mammalia > Artiodactyla > Bovidae > Cephalophus > Cephalophus harveyi. The sequence goes on from SJYT01022353.1 coordinate 257,825, forward strand.
CAAAACTGAATTCCTGATTTCATCACCACCCAACATGCCCACAGCCTTCCCTGTCATAGTGTCTGGTTGTCATAGTGTATGTAAGCAAAATTCCAATCTCCAAGTTAGTCAAAAATCTTTGAGTTATCCTTGACTTCTCTTTCCGCCATTATACCTCATACTCTGCATCAACAATTTTCTCTGGCCATAAATCTATAGTAAATCCTATATGATCATTTCTTACTACTCCACTAATACCCACTGGTGCACACCATTATTTCATCTCTTTAGGGCTACTTCTATAGCCTCATAACTGTCTACCAGTCTACAGCTTTTTCCTTCTGTAGTCCATTTTCAATATAGCAGTCAAAATGATTATTTTTTTCCCTAATGTGAATCAGATCATACCACACTCTCCCTAAAAGCCTCCGAAGTTTTTCTACCTTATTAGGGAGAAGTGGGTATTCAAATTCTTACAATTTCCCACAATGCCTTCTTGCTCATTCATACGCATATACATACTCCATCGTGTCTGTTAATCTCTTCCTCCTCGTTACTTCCCAAAAGTGGGTATTGCTTCAGGGTAGATCAGAATTTGAAAAATAAGAGTAAGGATTTAAAACCCACACACATGAAAAAGAAAAAAAAATGGAGCAATGAATAATTCCGGGTAAGTGATTAGTAGAAAGAGATAATACAGAAACCATAACAGCAAAAGTTTATCAGACATAGCAAGTACAGAATGACAAGTATGGTCAATTCCGCCAGTTGCTTGCCTATAAGCTTTGGCAAGCTACTCACTTTCTGTGAACCTCAAATTGTCCTCTGTACAAGGAGGGTAGTGATTCCCCTATACAGGGTTGTACAGCTAGTGTACATGGAGGTTCACCCCACCTATGTGAGCTGAAAACATTAGCATCTGGACTACTCAGGTCAGAAGACCTGGCTAATAGCTTGATATGGAAAAAAATGTACAAAGTCAATGACTTCTTCGTAGTGACAGAGTCCTCTTCAAGCAGTAGACAGCCTTGAAATCTATCCCTTTTCTTTCACAATTTAGGGTTTTATAAAAATACTTGTTTCTCTCACTACTCAGCAAAGAGCAAATAAGTCAACAAACTTGTTCTGGAATTCTACTGTGAGCAAAGCAGTGTGAAGAAATATTTAGGGAGACAGAACACTATGAAATAAAAACTCTTAGCTTGAGAATTTTATAATTGAGAAGATTAAAATAGAGATAAGTACTACATAAGAAAATACAGAAAACAGAGAAATGAGGGATAAAGCTCCAAGTGAGGGAAAATGTCATGAACTCAGGTAAAAATGCTACACACACACACAGGTACAATAGATAAATAGATAATATACATAGACTAGTGAAAGCTAAACTATTTCTAGAGGGACTTGAAAATTATATAATTATGTGAAATGCATGATAGAGGGCAGGAGTTTGAAGAAAGAGCTATAAGGGATGTGTGTGGCTTCTGGGTGGAGGCTTAGAAATAAGATTAATGACAACATGAAAACTAAATTAATAATACTGTTTTGTCACAGTGGTGGTGTCAAAGACAAAACGTCTTTTGAAATAATGAAAAATATTAATTTCTAGAATTAGTGTGGTAAGTTTCAGTAAACAATTTTCAATTGAATATAATCCAAATTGCAAGATCAAATTCTGTTGCTTATAAGAAGCAAGAAACAGGAAACATTCTAAAAATTCTTCAAGGGAAAATGATTAAATTTATCAGAGTACCATCATAATCATAATCTTATTGAGTTCCAACCATCTGTTATTTATGTGCTGAAAATTCAAAGGTGACAAAAATAGTTGTTGCTTTAAACATTGTGCAGACTTTAGAAAGACTAAATAGCTCTGTGTGTGTGTTTGTGTGTGTTACTCAAAGATATTATATAATATTATGTAAATTTTGATCAAATATTGGAAAAATATGTAGATATATATACATGTAAAATAGAAAAGAATCTAAAAGAACATGCATCAACTCAAAACAATGGTTATCTATGTGAAGGTGTGGGAAAGACATTGTCCTTAAGTATTCTTTTCCCTCCTGTCTCAGAAACATAGCTCCTGAATTATAGCCAAATATGACTGCCCACAGTATACTTTTGTTTGCTTCTCTCCTGATCTAGTGTGGTCATGTGGCTAAGTTCTAATCAATGAGAATTAAAAATAAGTTTCAAGAAAAGCTTCTGGGTATGTTTTTAAAGAGAGGATTTTTGTTCTTATTCTGATCCTGTTTTCTTCCTTGGTGGAATGTCAGTAGAATGGGTGTAGATTAAAGAGCCATCTTAAAGCATGAGTTGGAACATTTGAGTTGAGCAGCAGAACGAGAGAATCTAAATCTGATTTCTAACACTAGAAGCTTTATCAGCCTGGGACTGTCAGCCATGGAACTTGGTTTATATTGACATTTAAGTCAGTGATATTTTGAGCATTCCTTTCACTTATAAGAAGTAAATAGACTGGTTTGATATAATTTAAAAATGAAAATGTATTTGTATACTGTTTTTATAGTATAATTCCCTAGTGGCTCAAACAGTAAAGAATCTGCCTATTATACAGGAGACCTGGGTTCAGTCCTTTGGTTGGGGAGATCCCCTGGAAGAGGGCATAGCTACTCATTCCAGTACTCTTGCCTGGGAAATCTGATGGACAGAGGAGCCTGGTGGACTACAGTCCATGGGGTCACAAAGAGTTGGACATGACTGAGCGACTAACACTTTCACTTTCACTTTTTTCTCTAGTTTGCTGGTTTAAATTTACTTATTTTTCATCCTAGTTTTGCTTTTCTGTGTTTTATAGATGGCAGTCTTACTCCAGTGCTGAAATATATGTTTTTCTGTTTTCTTTTGTTTTGTTTTTTTTACCTTGGCCTATCTTCCACATTGAGCTAAATGGACTCATATGATTTAACTTACTTGACAAATTTACACATTTCTTTGGAAATTCAAGTTAGAAATTATCTTTTCTCATATTTTTAACAACTAAAATCTGGGAAATGTTTAACTTACAAATAAGTAAGTATCAAATTCCAAAGGAGCTGACAGTAGAGTCCCAAGTGAAATTGCAAGTCTATAGATGAGAAGAGAGAGGAAGGAAAGTATGAGTGACTTCATAAGAAAGAAGAAAAGGAAGCAGAGAACTTGCAAGAAGCAGAGCTAAAATAACTTTCAGAAAGACAAAGTTTAATACCAAGTGTTAATGTGCAGAAAACAAATCTGAAACTTGGTAATCCACAACACTGGCCGAGGGAAAGGGACTTGAAAGAAAGTGCATCAGGACAGTACCCTCAGGAAAGCTTTACTTCCGGGGCAGCAGGAGTGAAGAGGGAGATACGCGCTCCTTGAAGTCATGGTAGTGAAGGTAGAAGGCCGTGAAAGAGCAAAATTAAGAATTCTGTAAAAACTAAGCAGAAACAATACATACCACCCCCCTGCCACCCAGCCACAAAATCCTCCATTAAAAAAAGCACAGGTTACTCCACTGAGAGAAGGGAGCTCTATTTAACAAGGAATCTTGTCTACAAGTTATCCAGGAACAGAACAATAATTAGACAAGTTCTATTCAGAGCTACTCTAAGAAGAAAAGAAAGTATGTCAATGTATTTTTAAAGCTAGTTAACATTTTCCTCACATAAGACAACCATAGAGCAAAATAAAATTGTAACATAACACTTCAAACTGAAGTTAATGCCTCAAACAGCCATTTGAAATGTTTTAAAAAGAAAATCTAACAGAATCATAAGTTCAAAAGCTAATCATGGAAATGGTCAGATGACAAAGAAATCCAACAAATCTCAGGATATATTTTGAAAAGCAAAAGACAAAAAGTATAGGACATGAATTGCAAATTGCTCAAAGGAGATTAAATTAAATTACACTAAAGAATAATAAAGAAAATAATTAAAATTTAAAAAGCAAAAGTTTCAGAGTGAAAGAAACAAAATGAAAAATAGTCCAAAAATATAACACATGTATTTGAAGTCTCTAAAGAAGCAAAACACACAATGATACAATTAATGTTTTAATCTATAATCTAAGGTAACTTCTGGAAAATGAAAGAAATGTACTTAATAAGAAAGACTGATTCCGGACAATAAACTCTGAACTATAGCTTTGTAAAAATTATTAAACTTAAAAGACAAAGGAAAAAATCCTCAATGCAAAAGGATCAAACTGTTTTTAATGGTAAAAAGTTAAATCACTATCAGACTTCTCAAGAGCTACACACAAAACAAGCCAGCACTAGAGAAACACTATCAAGAATTTTTTTTTAAGTGCTAGCCAGAGATCCTATATCCATTCAAGATCTCCGTCATGTCTACAGAGAAAACAGTTTCAAACAAACAAGTGCTAAGAGAAAAATGGGCACATGAGCCCCTCGAAATGAAACTAGCAGAGTATGAGCTTCTTTTGACCAAGAAATAACAGGAGATACTTAGTAAAATGATTAATCATGATCATTTAGTACATTTAATTGTAAAACTGATGCAAAAATAAGGTTAGAAACATGGGTTAAATGATAATATGAAATCATCATATGTTGTAAAAGTGAAATGATGGTTTTATTAAATACTGGGAGAAAAAGAAGGAAAGAAAGGGGAAAATAGAATATCATTATTAACTACAGCATGAGTATAAGTCACCTATTTCATTTAAAACTTAGAGAAAAAAGGTTAAGTAGGAAAGAAAAGTAGTAAAGGCACTATAAAAGGTATAAATCC
>SJYT01022353.1:262982-308363 GCA_006410635.1 Cephalophus harveyi
CATTGAGTCAGACACGACTGAAGCGACTTAGCAGCAGCAGCACTATATAATGGCTGTCTCTTATACACATCTTAAATAACATAATGAAATATTAATACATTTTTGTATATATATCAAACATAACATCCTGATTATACACTATTTTCTCAAGCAAACATGAAAAATTAACAAAAATCAGTAATAGATTAGATCTCATGGAAAACACCATTAGTTCCATTAAGGAAGATATATTACAAATAACTTTCTCTGATCCAAATACAATAAAACTAGAAAAAAAAAAAAAAAAACTTAAAATATCTTTCCATCTGAAATTAACAAAGTCTTCTATTAAACAACTCTTGAAGAGAAAGGAGAAATACAAATATATGTTAGACTTTTTTCAAGTAGTGGTAATAAAAACACTACAGGACATCCCTGGTGGTCCAGTGCTTAAGAATCTACACGCCAGTGCAGGGGACACAGGTTTGACCCCTGATACAGGAAGATCCCACCTGTCTCACAACAACTAAGGCCTTTCGCCATAACTCGCATGCCTGGAGCTGGTGCTCCACAACAAGAGAAGCCACCACGATGAGAAGCACGCACAGCCCAACTAGAGAAAGCCTGCATGCAGCAACGAAGACAGAGCAGCAAAAGTAAATGATTAATTAATTAGAAATAAATCACTACATATCTGAATCTGTGAGGAATTATTTATAGTCCTAAAAATCTGTATCAATAAAAATGGAAAAAATGGAAATAAATATATTTAATTCCATCTTCAAAAGCTAACAAATTAAAAAAAAAAAAAACCTAAAGCTGATTCATGTTTATATATGGCAGAAACCAACACAAAATTATAAAGCAATTATCTTCCAATTAAAAATAAAATTTTAAAAAAGCTAAAAAGTGTGCAACAAATTTTAACAGAAGATATAAGGAAGATAAAAATAAAAGGAGAAAGTAATAAGGCAAATAAATTTTTAAGCAAATTAAATTAATAAATTAAATCTTGGTTCTTAGAAAATATCAGCAGAAGAGACAACATATTAACTATAAGTCAAATAAAAGAAAACAGTACTTCCCTGGTGGCTCAGAGGTTAAAGCGTCTGCCTCCAATGCGGGAGACCTGGGTTCGATCCCTGGGTCGGGAAGATCCCCTGGAGAAGGAAATGGCAATCCACTCCAGTATCTTGCCTGGAGAATCCCACGGACGGAGAAGCCTAGTAGGTTACAGTCCACGGGGTCGCAAAGAGTCGGACACGACTGAGCGACTTCACCTTACCTTACCTTAACTTAGATCAATGTATACGAAAGTTCGGAGAAGGCAATGGCACCCGTCTCCAGCACTATTGCCTGGAAAATCCCACGGGCAGAGGAGCCTGGTAGGCTGCAGTCCATGGGGTCGCTGAGTCAGACACGACTGAGCGACTTCACTTTCACTCTTCACTTTCATGCATTGGAGAAGGAAATGGCAACCCACTCCAGTGTTCTTGCCTGGAGAATTCCGGGGACGGGGGAGGCTGGTGGGCTGCCGTCTGTGGGGTCACACAGAGTCGGACATGACTGAAGCGACTTAGCAGCAGCAGCAGTATACAAAAGTTATCAAAGAATTATCTCACACAAAACGACCTTGCCTAGATTGTTTCACAGGTCAACTCAACCAGTTCTTTAGAGAATAGATCCTCCACTGCTGCTCCAGATTAAGGAAGACTAAGAGACACAACTACTAAATACAAGACATGATTCTGAACTAACTTGCTAATATGGGACAGTATTGGGACCAATGACAAAGTTGTAATATGAACTGCAGATTAAAGTATGGTATCGATGTTAAATTTCCTCAATTTGTGGTTCTGTCTGCAGAATATCACTGTTATTTTAAAATAATATATATGGTCGAGCTCTAAAAGAGAAAAAATAGACTTGAATAGACTAGAATAAATAGAAAAATGTAATATTCTTAGATCCAAAGACTGTTAAAATATTTTTGACCAAAGTAAATTAGGTTATCTTTGAGTCCATTCAAAATTCTAAAGTGACTTTATGAATTTATGAGAGTGATTTAAAATACATTGGAAGATATATTTACATAGTTTTAGCTTTAAAAAATCTGAAGGTGAAAACAATGGACAGCAAGAAATTCATGAACTGTAGATATTGACAATATTGACATAAAGATAAAAAAATTAAAATTGTGTGAAATTGGACCAGTAGAAAAGAAGTCCCAGAACATGTGTGTGTGTGTGTGTGTGAGAGAGAGATTGTATGAATTAAGCATATGTTAAAAGAGTCATTTCAAATCAGGAGAGAAATTGTACATTCTTCTAGAGCAGTACTGAGGGAGTGGGCTTATTGTTTGAAGGGGGAAGTGATTATGTTCACATCACATAGACTGTGGAGACAACCTGCCATCCAACCATCTCATCCTCTGTCACCTTCCTTCTCCTTCTGCCTTCAATCTTTCCCAGCATCAGGGTCTTTTCCAATGAGTAAGTTCTTCCCATCAGGTGGCCAAAGTATTGGAGTTTCAGCTTCAATATTAGTTGAATGGCAACCCACTCCAGTATTCTTGCCTGGAGAATCCCATGGACAGAGGAGCCTGGCAGGCTACAATCCAAAGGGCTGCAAAGAGTTGGACACGAGTAAAGCAACTTAGCATACACACAAGCACTGTATTGATGTTAAATAGTAGTAGCTATAGTATAATGTAGCTACTACTAATATAGCTAGTATAGCTAATATAGCTACTACTATATAGATGTTAAATATTGGTAGCTATAGTGTAATAATATAACAAAAATATTCTTAGTACTTGTCTTAATTGGATTATTAGTTCCCTTATCATGCTCTAAGCTATAATCAAATTAATACCATTCTAAATATTATTCAGCCATAACCAGGAATGAAATTATGCCATTTGCAGCAATGTGGATGGAACTAGAGAATATCATGCTTAGTGAAGTAAGTCAGACAGAGAAAAACAAATACGGTATATTATCACTTATATGTAGAATCTAAAATATTGAATAAATTAATGTATACAGCAAATAGAAACAGACAGATATACAAAATATACTAGTTGTTATAGAGAAAGGGAAGAGCAAGATAGGGGTATCAGGTTAAGAAATAGAAAGTAGTATGATAAAATAGATAAGCAACAAGGATATGCTATATAGCACAGAGAATTATAATCATTATTTTGTAATAACTTTCAATGGAGTATAATCTATAAAAATGATCACTATGCTGTATACCGAAAACTAACATAATGTTGTAAATCAATATACTTCAAAAAACAAAAATCAATACCATTCTTTCAATGAGCTTGCAAATACTCTGCATAGAAATGTGGTTGTTGTTCAGTCAAAAGTCGTGTACAACTCTGTGACTCCGTGACTGCAACAGGCCATGCCTCCATGTCCCTCACCACTCCTGGAGTTTGCCCAAGTTCATGTCTGTTGCATCAGTGATACCATCCAACTGCCTCATCCTATGTCACCCTCTTCTCCTTCTGCCTTCAATCTTTTCCAGCATCAGGGTCTTTTCCAATGAGTAAGATGTTTGCATCAAGTGGCCAAAGTATTGGAGCTTCAGCTTCATCATCAGTCCTTCCAATGAGTAGTCAGGGTTGATTTCCTTTAGAATTGGCTGGTTTGATCTCCTTACTGTCCAAGCATAGAAGTATAAAAGTAAATATATAAAAACAATAAGGGAATTACAAGAGTAATCATCCTATTAGGATTTGGCTGTTTTCTTTATTTTGTTCTTTAAAAATTCTCTAGAATTTTTAAGTATAATCTTAATTTCAGAATGACTGTTACTTTAATGACAATCTCATTGGTTTTGCCTGGATATTTATTCACTTCCAGTGGTATATTTGAAAAGTAATGGATATTGTACTATGTTTTTATTAATATGATTGAAACTGAAATATTAATATATAACAGTGACATGTGAAAACTTGTTTCTTTCAAAGAAATACATAAAGTCTTGACATTGAGAAAATTAACCATTTGTGATTACTCTGACAATTTGATTGTTTTTTTTCCCCAGTACTTATGTTTTGTTTTTTTGTAAGTGCAGTAACAACTGACATATTGCATTTACTAAGACCGGTTGAAACTTTAAGGTCTTTAAGGTAAAGTGTTTAGAACAAGAATGTTTATATTCCCGTATTAGCAAAAAATGACCATAATATAAGGTCTCAATCAATGATTTTTAGAATTAAAATTTCAAAGTTAGAAAAGCTCTTATATTACCAATTAAATCTATTCTTTATACAGATGAGTAAAGTGATGAAGGTTTGCCTACTTGCCCAAAGTCACATCATATATCATTAAATAAAGGTTAAGACTTGAATACATTCTTTCTTCTTTGCCACCTTTCTTTCCCCTCCTTTCCATCCTTCTTTTCATCCTTCTTCTTTTCATCCTCTTTAGCATTTCTTCAATGCCTATTTTCTCCCAAGCAAGTCTGAAATTTTTACATTAAAATATTTGAAGACCAAAAAATATAAAACAATGTTTAAGAAAACTGTCAAGAAATTTTTAAAAATCTATGAACAGTTCATTCTTGTGGAGAATAGGATAAAAAAATGTATGATTTAAGAAGCTGAATAGGCAGGATAGACCTAGAGGCCTGTTAAATATGTGTTAAAGCTCTTCAATAATGATTTTTCTTCCACTTTGTGCAAAAAAAAATCTTTAAGGGGAAAATGAGCGAATATGGGGAGGGACTTCCCAGACGGTTCAGTGGTTCAGACTACATGCTTCCAAAGCAGAGTCGAGGTTTGATCCCTAGTTAGGAACTAAGATCCCACATGCCATGCAGGGCAAAAAAAAAAAAAAAAAGAAGAAGAATGATAGTGGAAAATACTTAAAGGAATTGAAGGCATCTTTCAATTCAGTTCAGTTCAGTTGCTCAGTTGTGTCCAGCTCTTTGGGACCCCATGGACTGCAGCATGCCAGACTTCCCTGTCCATCACCAACTCCTGGAGTTTACTCAAACTCATGTCCATTGAGTTGGTGATGCCATCCAACCATCTCATTCTCTGTTGTCTGCTTGTCCTCCTGCCTTCAGTTTTCCCCAGCATCAGGGTCTTTTCCAATGAGTCAGTTTTTCGCATCAGGTGGCCAAAGTATTGCAGTTTCAGCTTCAGCATCAGTCCTTCCAATGAATATTCAGTACTGATTTCCTTTAGGATTGACTGGTTGGATCTCCTTGCCGTCCAGGAGTCTTTAATGAGGCACCTTTAATGGTTCAAATTTCCAAGTCTAAATGAATGATATCCTAAGGGAGTAAATGCATTTCCTGAGGTGATATATGAGTTACTATAGATAATATGTGCAAAACAAGAGAAAGAGCTGTTATATCATTGGAGATTGACATATTCAAAATTAGAAAAGAAAATTCATTCTCACAGAGCAATGAATTTGATTTTATTTTCTGATAAATTTATGGAATGGATTATTAATCAGGTGTGTTATAGGTGGCAATGAAGTAAAGCAGTTCATTTTCTTTTTTGATGGCATTAGCTATTCATAAAATCAATATGATTACTCATATATTTTGAGTTCAATAATGCCTTTTACAAAGCACTTAAAAACTATATAGAGAAAATTGACTGGATGACAGCATAGTAAAAATACTTGTAGATGACTAAAAAAATCATATCTGAAGTGTTAACTAATGAACTATTGTCAAAGTGGGTAGTACTGTAGAGGCAAGTTTCAATACTTTGAACTTGCCCACATTCTCTTCATAAGTATTTTACTAGTAATGTAGATAAAGAAGTAAAAGCCTGCTTCTCAAACTTCTAAATGAGTCAAAATGAGCAAGAAAAGGTGATGTAATTGTTGATAGTAAAGATTCCAAATGTTTTAGAAGGATGTGAAGACCCAAAGAACCAAAGAATGAAATTGGTGAAAGACAAATATAAAATTCAACATGGGTCACACCCTTGTAGAGGTAAGCGGCTTGCGTAACTCAGTGCAGTTATGAAGCATGCCATGCAGGGCCACCCAAGATGAATGTGTCATAGTGGAGAGTTCTGGCAAAAGGGGGTCCACTGGAGGAGAGAATGGCAAACCACTTCAGTATTTTGCCCAAGAACCCCATAAACAATGTAAAATTCAATATTTTGCTTCAAAATCAACTGCATAGGATTTCTGAGGACTTCTGATCAGTAGTATTTTGTTTTAAAATATATTATAATTTTAAGATCAATAATTTTTATTTGCTCCTAAGTTTAGTCTAAGTCCATCTTTGCATGAAAAGCTTCCTTGGGGATTGAATAAACAAATTATTTTTATTTTAAAGTAACTTTTCTAAGTAGAGAATAAACTAGTGTTCTCTAAGTATTTGAAAAATTGTCTTAGAGGAAGATATTTAGATTTATAATGTGATATTCTTTACTGTCTGAGCTACCTACAAAGCCCTGGATAAGATGTGTATAAGAGACAGATATATATCAGTTCATAATAAAATCAATATGTTATATTAATTAGAATATTTCAAATGTAAATTTTTCATCTTCATAATTGGGCTTGTTAGAATATTAAATAATATAATGTATGTGGAGCATGTAACATGGCACTAGATATATAGTAAACATTAAATAAATGTATAGCTATTGGTATTAGTAGTAAAATGTCCTTAGCATTATGTTCAAGCATAAATTACATGACTATTTGTGGATATGCTCATTTATTTCAAATTAAATTTAGAGTAAATGTGTTTCAATACTTTGTGTGTATGTTTCTGAAAGTCAATGAGCCTATGGCTTGTTAGGCATGTCCCATTGTATTATCCAGAGCTTTGTAGGTAGCTCAGACAGTAAAGAAGCTGCCTGCAATGTGGGAGACCTGGGTTCTATCCCTGGGTTGGAAAGATCCATTTAGAAGGAAATGGCTACCCCCTCCAGTTTTCTTGCCTGGAGAATTCCATGGACAGAGAAGCCTGGCAGGCTACAGTTCACGTGGTCGCAAAGAGTCAGATATGACTGAGCAACTAACTCTTTTACTTCACTTTCATTGTACTATCCATCCATCTCTTTATATAACTAGAAGAATGTAAATCTACTATTTCCTGTCAAGGTAAATGCTACAACTGTGTAATTAGAACATTTGAAAAATATTTATATTCTACAATAGTTTTAGTGCTAGATCTTATCAAAATTCAAATAAGCACTTTTATATTAAACACTTGACATATAATAATATTTTATAATATATTGAACCTGCCCTAGTAGACTCTACCTTAGCTAATGGTAAATAACATAAATATATTGATAAATCCTGATATTGATAAAACCTGATTTTAATTATTGAAATAATTAAGATATAAATCTTCTATCACTTCTGTCAAACAGTATGTTCTTATATTACCATTTTATTTTTATTCTGTAAAATCCCCTCTTTGTCAGTTATGCTGAGAAATAGAAAACTTATAAGAACTGGTTAAAACATCTAGTAAATGTTCCACATTTCTTCACATATGAAGTAAGAATTTATTGATGATGAATCTATGCCAAATAAGTGTGCTGTATACAGTTCAGTTCAGTCACTCAGTCATGTCCAACTCTTTGCGACCCCATGAATCGCAGCACACCAGGCCTCCCTGTCCATCACCAACTCCCAAACTCATGTGCATCGAGTCGGTGATGCCATCCAGCCATCTCATCTTCTGTCATCCCCTTCTCCTCCTGCCCTAATCCCTCCCAGCATCAGGGTCTTTTCCAATGAGTCAACTCTTCATATCAGGTGGCCAAAGTGTTGGAGTTTCAGCCTCAGCATCAGTCCTTCCAATGAACACCCAGGACTGGTCTCCTTTAGGATGGACTGGTTGGATCTCCTTGCAGTCCAAGGGACTCTCAAGAGTCTTCTCCAGCACCACAGTTCAAAAGCATCAGTTCTTCAGTGCTCAGCTTTCTTCACAGTCCAATTCACACATCCATACATGACAAGTGGAAAAACCATAGACTTGACTAGACAGACCTTTGTTGGCGAAGTAATATCTCTGCTTTTTAATATGCTAGGTTGGTCATAATATCTGGGTTGGTCATAACTTTCATTCCTAGGAGTAAGCGTCTTTTAATTTCATGGTTGTAATCACCATCTGAAGTGATTTTGGAGCCCCCCAAAATAAAGTCTGACACTGTTCCGCTGTTTCCCCATCTATTTACCATGAAGTGATGGGACCAGATATCATGATCTTCGTTTTCTGAATGTTGAGCTTTAAGCCAAATTTTTAACTCTCCTCTTTCACTTTCATCAAGAGGCTTTTTAGTTCCTCTTCACTTTCTGCCATAAGAGTGGTGTCATCTGCATATCTGAGGTTATTGATATTTCTCCCAGCAATCTTGATTCCAGCTTGTGCTTCTTCCAGCCCAGAGTTTCTCATGATGTACTCTGCATATAAGTTAAATAATCAGGGTGACAATATACAGTCTTGATGTACTCCTTTTCCTATTTGGAACCAGTTTGTTGTTCCATGTCCGGTTTTAACTGTTGCTTCCTGACCTGCATATAGGTTTCTCAAGAGGCAGGTCAGGTGGATACAAGAATATGCCAATTTTTTTGTTAAAATGACAGTCCCTCTCTTCTACCCGCATTGTAGACAGACACTTTACCGTCTGAGCCAACAGGGAAGTCCCACATGGCTTTTAGTCTAATAGAAAATTTCATTGGTCAAAAACCATACAAATATGGGTAAAATTACAACTGGCATAACTGCTAGGTAAATGAGGGATACTCCTGATAGTGTAAAGAACAGAATTATTATTCCAGTCAAAACAGCCCACGAATAGCTTCCCTGTGGAAGTGATAATTGAGCTGATTTATGAATATGAAGAAGAGTTCACTTGAAGTTTCAGGAGAATCAATTCAGACAGTATAATCAGCATGTAAGAAGATCATGCATTACAGAGAAGTGCTGGAAAGAAAAATGGTTCAGTAGGAATATGTTGTGGTAGGTGGAAGATAGTCTATCCAAAGATGTGTACAATTTGTTAAAGATTTTAATCTCTTTTCCTAAAAGCAGTACAAATCCACAGAAAACCTTTAAACTGTGGTAGGGAACAGGATGAGATTTGCTCAACAGAAAGACTGCCAAGATTTAAGACTTATGTGAAAAGATATCCAGTGAAGCGGAAAACATTGGAAGAGGACTGATTTGAGTTGAATACCTCTGTTGTGGTCTTGGCCACATTAAATTCAAAGTGTTTTGGAGACATCTAATAGAAATATCAATTATGTAATTGCATAAATCATTCTAGAGTCCAGAGCTCAGCTCTAAATCTAGAAGTATAAATTTGTAAATCATGTGTAGATGGGGATCAATGCGGGTAATGGATATGAATGGGCTTGCCGAGGCAGAGGATCTCAAATAAGAAAAGGACCAAGTACACAGGATCACCAATGTCAAATTGCCAAGAAATGGATGTTTAAGCATCTGAAATGGAAGGGAATGGTTGTTAGGTTTATTGATAGAGAGTTGGCATTAGATAGGAGGACAGTTTCTCCACAGCAAATAAATTTGAATCAAATAGGCTGGATGTGGGATATAGATTGAGAAATAGAAATAAGTATGAATTTTAATTCAGTATCTTCTGTGTCCTCTGTAAAATAGCAGTGGAGGTCATCTTCTGAGAGTTAGAAGGACTGAGAAAATTAAATATTTTATGAGGCTAAAGATGGAAGTCATTGTAGAAGCTGAACGAGTTGAAATACACATACATACATACATGCATAGATACATAAATACACAGACAAATGATAGACAAAGAGGGAGGGAAAGAAAGAAAGGCATGGTTGTTTGAGCATTTTTGGTTACTTGGACCTTTTCAAGAAGTTTTAGGAACATCTTTATGAGTCAGTGGTTCTTGCTTTTTCTTCTGCTACAGTACAGCTTCATTATTAGAAATAAAGAATATCACATACTAATAACAAACACAGTGGTCTGCTATATTACTGACTCACAAGTCTGGAGTCAGGCACTTCCTCAGGAAGTTGTATACAAGTCTCAAAGACAGAAAAATCTGTGTGTTGTTGGGTATGTGTTGTGTTTGTAAATGCATTTGTGCAGTTTAAAAAGCCCATTTTATGATTCTAATATCCTCTCCACAGGGTGACTGGGAATTTCTCCTTGAGCACAGAATAACCAAGTGTTTGACAGTAGACTAGAATTTAGGAAGTTCTTCATAGAAACAGGAAAAGCAATTATTATTTTTAATAAATACTTTAGCACATGCAAAGTAATCAGTTCACTTCTCCAAAACAATAACAAATACAACACAATGTCCCCTAGATATTTTTATTACATTACAGAAATTTACTGTGTGATATGTGCAAGTATCTATTATCAATATAGTAATTATTCTGATTCATAAACATTAAATGTAAAACATTTAGTTATTTATTAGCAAAATATTTGTGAACATTTACAAATATTTAATCAATATGTTTTCAGCAAATTCCTCCTTAGATGGAAAATTTTTTACTTTGACTCATAAAGTGCTTTGGTCCCTAGTGCATCAATTCATAAATTACTGATCCACAGTACTTTAATATCCTGAAAATGGAAATGTGTTTTCTGAGAATTTAATTGAATCTTGAGGAGTTACTTATTTACCACTGAGGTTGGGATAAGTGAGTCAGCTCACAATAGTCATACTAAAGATGGTTATAGTCATTTCACAAATAGGTAAACTGAAGCTCAGAAAAAATAGGACTAAAGTGCTAAGGATCCAGGTTACATTTCTTTCAGAAAAAAACCCAATTCCTAGTAACTAAACAGTGTAAAATAAATACATGAGCTTGAAAGCAATAACTATTTCTCTGAAAATTCATTTCCATATAGTGTTACTAAGTTTAATACTTCTCAGCTAATAAGCCTAAATTCATAGTATTTATGATAATATAGCCTTGTTGCTGTGTAAATAGTAAAATTAAGAAAAGCAAATTTCAAACTCTTTTAAAGTAAAAATTTTCCTAAAACTAGTTATCCTAATTACCTACAATATGAGCCATTTGGCAAATGAATGATTTCTTGCAGTATGGTAAAATGATTATAAGCACAGGTTTTGGAGTAAGAAAAACATAGCTTTAATATTTGGCTTCTGAAAACTTCATAAGTGTGAGGACTGAATTCATCTATGGAATGGATAAGAAAACATGTAATTCATAACTCATTTTAAGGATTAAATGAGAAAAGTTATTCTAATACTTAGCACAGGGCCTAGCATCAAAATATATGGATGAGTTGATACACACACACACACACATACAAACACACACACACATACAAACACACACACACAGCTTAACTTTAGGTAGAGGATCTTTATAGCTGTTATTACTTCAGAAGCTAGATGTATCGAGTTGATTTAGCATTCCACTAGGCGTGTTACTTTTCATGTCTTTTTTCCTCCAAAAGCATTAAAACAAATTTCTGTATTCTTTCATTAAACAATAACAAAAAAAGAACAGTGAAAATGTTCAACAATTTACTATTGTTTGTGTTTGTCTAAAAGAAGCATTTTGCAAGTTTAGTCACAGCTATAGATCATTATTTCAAACAACATGCATAGTTTAGATATTTAAATATTTTTTACATCCTAGAATTTAAATGTGAAGGCATTTGTTCTGTGCTTTTACTGCAATTCTATGTGCCTTATCATATAAGCCAAATAGCATATGCTATGATTTTGATTGCTAAATACTGAGAATCTAAGGCACACTCTGAGAAGAATGGTTATTGCTCCAAGAAGAGTATTTGTCTCCTTAATCTAATTGTTTACTAAAATGTTTCTGAGGTTTAAAAAATAAAATTATGGTAGAAATTTCTGTTGTATAATGCTATAGCTTAGTGCCATGAAAGCTCTAATAAACTCTAATGTATGTAGAACCTAATAATATAAATTTTGATGCAGAGAAATCTAAACCAAGGGTGAAATGCCATGTTGAATGTTTTTAATAACCTAATAATTTACACAGTAATAATATATTGAATTTCTTGGACATATTTTCTCAGGAAGAATTGTTTAGAATAAGTTTTATCTTTGCTACTGTGTTAATGATGGCTTTGATAAAGCTACCCAAGGAAAAAAGACAGTTTCCTTCAGGAGTTACTTGTGTCTGAAATTTTCTTCCCTGATTTCACATGCACTGATAATATGAATAAGGTAATTTGTCTAACTCTCCTGAGCTAAGATTTGCAGTAGGAAATGCAAAATCCACATATGGCTATTCTCTAAGAAGTCTCTGCTGTGCTTTTCAGGTTTTATAAAAAGGCTTAAGATGTTGCCTGAGGCATCTATTTTTTTTCCCTCAAGACAAGCTACAGTGCCACAAATAAAGTTGTTTTGCACACTGCTAACATATTCCTTTCTCTTTCCATTTCTCAGAGAGCTGACATAGGAATTTCTGCTTTAACCATCACCCCAGACCGTGAGAATGTGGTGGACTTTACAACACGTTACATGGACTACTCAGTGGGAGTCCTACTTCGAAGGGCTGAAAAGACAGTGGATATGTTTGCTTGTCTTGCACCATTTGATCTCTCACTATGGGCTTGCATTGCTGGCACAGTCCTTCTAGTGGGTCTACTGGTCTACCTCTTGAATTGGCTTAATCCGCCACGATTACAAATGGGATCAATGACTTCTACTACTCTCTACAACTCCATGTGGTTTGTGTATGGATCCTTTGTACAACAAGGTAAGGATAAAAAATATGGTATAGTATAAAAAAGAAGTGTGTTGTTTCATATGCCATGAATTCAGCTAGGAAGGTTCTGTATCTTGACATCAATAAATGTTCTAAAAGGTCTTCAGAGCAACACTCAGAAAAGAACATATTCTACTCTTTTTCCCTAGTGGACCTCAAACACCAGATTTCCAGCAAAAAAAAAAAAAAGGTACAGTATCTTTTGGTGTAAATTCAATTTCATCAACAAAGCCAAAGATAAATGTCAGATGTCAGGTTCACAAGAAACTCAAGATGAGATTTTCCCAAACTGAAATTCTGACAAATAGTCTTACTGGGATGAAAATACCTACTACCAGATATTGCTTAATTATTTACATATGTAAGAGATGTTGAGACTTGCTTTTTGTTGAGAGACATCATTTCGTGTATTAAAAATATTTATTGACAGTGAAAAGCCCTCAAGATTCCAATAAGAAATCTTATGCTATATCTTTCACTTTAATACATAATCTTTGCCAGTTGTTTAACTGAAATTTCATTGTATTCTACAGAATGTCTTTGCTGTGTTGTTGATAGTCAATCTGCCTACTCTTTAAACTTGTCTACATAATTACTTGACTCTGTTTCAGAATAGAACAGTACTTATTAAATCCCTTATTTGAGACTACTGCCATCATAGAAAATGAAATAATAAAATACTTAGGGGACTATTAGTTTCTAGCAGATGTGTCATATGTATTGAAGAGGAGATATAGGTATCACAGTGGAGACACATGATGCTTTTGCCTTAATATTTATTAACACAACTCTCAATAGCATCTTATTTTTTAAATATACTTGCTATTGGATCTTCCATTAAATTTCATCCTTTCTATCTCATTTGACTAATCATAAGTTTTGTCTAGACTTTTAATCTCTACTTTCTTACTTAAAATCTGTCCCTTAAACATCCTTTTCCCCACTACCTTTCTATATCTTCATATATTTATCACGGAAATTTTGGTCCACTAAATAATCACTAATCTAGTAGATATTTGCATCCGTGCATGCTCAGTAATGTACAACTCTTTCTGACCCCATGGACTACATATAACCCACCAAACTTCTCTCTCCATGGGATTTCTCAGGCATGAATACTGGAGAGGGTTGCCATTTCCTTCTCCAGGGGATTTTCCCATACCAGGGCTTGAACCTGCATCTCTTGCATCTCCTGCATTGGCAGGCAGATTCTTTATCACTAGCTCCACCTAGGAAGTCCATGTAGCAGGTATTTAATCCACACCTTTTATTTAATAGAACTTTGCTAGGCACTGAGTAGACAGTTGTGAACAAAAGAGTCTTTGCCATCATTGATCTACAAGTCCTTTGGGACACAAACATGTAAAACCCATATGTGGTAGAGATCAGCACAGTCTGTTATGCGATCATAGAGGTAGGGAGGCTACATATATCTTAATGTGGCAAAAAAGGCTTTTTGAGTTAATACTGTGTGAACAGACAGAATTAACTATGCAAAGGGCTTATTGAAGAAGAGGATGGGGGAAAGACACATAGATGGTAGGACAGAATTGAAGACCAAGAAGTGGGAAGGAAAGTGCAGTAAACATTGCAGGATGTAACTGATAAAGATAAGGCTGAAGATATATTTGTTAATAGCAGGGATTTGAATTTGATCTTCAGGGACATTATCAGCAATTTTAAAGCATTAAACAGGAAAATACATGTTTAAATTTTAACTATAGAAATATTCTGATTATCAAATGGAGGAAATTGAAAAAGAACAATGTGTAAAGGGAAAAAAATTGGCTGAGTATTATAATAACTAAGTAAAGAAGCAGTGTGGCTTGCACAAAGGAAAGATGACATTGGGAATAAAGAGAAGGGTATTGATGAATTGGAGTTAATAGAACATGATAAATTGTACAGTGGTATGCAAATTAATACCAAAGGACAAAAAGGAGGTGAAATTTCATGCTAAATTTCTGGATTGGGAAGTTATGTGTATTGGATGTTGATGTCATTTCTGGGGGAAAAAATTAGGGAGAATAGGTGTGATAGGGAAGGTAACACATGCATTTTGGTGCCTTTGAGTTGTGGTATCTGTGAAATATCCAGGGGTATATTTCTATTGCTTGTTAGTGGTTTGATATATTTGTCAGAAACACAGAAAAGCCGTCTGGGCTGGATTATATATTGGATATATATTGAGGCAATATTGGCATGTAAGAGATAATTGAACCCAAGAAAGTGAATCATATCATACAGAGTAGT
The DNA here is from genome assembly GCA_006410635.1 of Cephalophus harveyi. Taxonomy (NCBI): domain Eukaryota; kingdom Metazoa; phylum Chordata; class Mammalia; order Artiodactyla; family Bovidae; genus Cephalophus; species Cephalophus harveyi. The sequence goes on from SJYT01022353.1 coordinate 277,943, forward strand.
TGTTCTTAACTGCATACGCCTGATTGAAGACCACTACCCAGAAAGAGCCTAGGACAGAGCCCTATGGAAATGAATGAGTAGAGGAAATATCAGTGGTAAATTATAAAGAATGACAAGAAAGAAGCAAGTACCACTTATACCATCTAGTTGTACACACACAAAGTAAAGATAATTTTTGAATATGGAAGATTTGGTTGACAGAGTTAAACATTTCAATGAATTGAGTAAAATTAATACTTGCAAGATATTCATTGGATTTAGTGATAACCTTTTTATGGGTAATGTTCCAGTGACTATAGCTGTGTAATTAATTAATTTAAAACCTATCAATTTTGTGCATCACAGATCCAGACAAAACATGGTGAAGGTGGTTTGTCTTTGCTCAGTAATCTCAGAACTCCCATTAGACAGCCCAAAGTTTGCAAGCTAAACTCATCTGAAGGCTTGTTCATTCTAGTCACATGTCTGGTAGTTAAAGCTTGCTGAGAGCTATTTTCCTCTGTGGCCTTTCTCTATAGGATAATTTGGCTTTCTCACAGCATGATGGTTGATTTCTCCATAGAGAACATCCTCAAAATAGAGAAAAAAGTCAATGAAACAGAAGAATTTTGTAGTCCAGCTTGGGGATTACAAATTTGTATGCTGGTGTGAGCTTCTCTTGCAGGAAGCACTCTGTATGTGCCACCTCATTGCTTTGTAATGACAATTAAAATGGTTAAAAAATGTGAACTTCTTAGATGCAATAACTTACACAAGTGTCACGTAAGTGTTTACTAAATAAAAAACAAAAACTTAGGCTCAACTATGAACAGTTAGGCACATGAAATAAAGGGTAATGAGGCAAATTAAATTATTGCCAAATCTGTGGTTGAAATTATAGATATTAGCATACATGGATAAATAAAAAAGTAGAAGGACCAATGATGAGTCCAATAGTGAGTAAGACCAGAAGGTAATACAGTAGTAGTGGGAGAGAGTACAGTTCTCAATGAAGCCAAAGAACAATAGTGGAAACATTAGTGTGAGAGTTGAAAGTTTGTATTTACCGAATGGGACCTGTGGATGTGGATTCCTAAAGAGGTATTATACAAAAAAGATCTTAATAACCCAGATAACCACAAAGGTGTGATCACTCACCTAGTGCCAGACCTCCTGGAGTGCGAAGTCAAGTGGGCCTTAGGAAAGTTAAGTTAGTTAAGTCGCTCAGTCATGTCCAGCTCTTTGCGACCCCGTGAACTGTAGCCCACCAGGCTCCTCTGTCCATGGTATTCTCCAGGCAAGAATACTGGAGTGGGTTGCCATTTCCTTCTCCAGGGGATCTTCCTGACCCAGGGATTGAACCCAGGTCTCCCGCATTAGAGGCAGATGCTTTAACCTCTGAGCCACAAGGCCTTAGGAAGCATCACTACTAACAAAGCTAGTGGAGATGATGGAATCCCAGCTGAGCTATTTAAATCTTAAAAGATGATGCTGTGAAAGTGCTGCACTCAATATGCAAGCAAATGTGGAAAATTCAGCAGCCATAGGACTGGAAATGTCAGTTTACATTTCCAGTGCGAAAGAAAGGCAATGCCAAAGAATGTTCAAACTACCGCACAATTGTACTCATCTCACATGCTAGCAAAGTAATGCTCAAAATTCTCCAAGCCAGGCTTCAACAGTATGTGAACCGGGAACTTCCAGATGTTCAAGCTGGATTGAGAAAAGACAGAGGAACCAGAGATCAAATTGTCAACATTTGCTGGATCATCAAAAAAGCAAGAGAGTTCCAGAAAAACATCTACTTCTGCTTTATTGACTACACCAAAGCCTTTGACTCTGTGGATCACAATAAACTGTGGACAATTCTGAAAGAGATGGGAATACCAGACCACCTGACCTGATTCTTGAGAAATATGTATGCAGGTAAAGAGGCAACAGAACTGGACATGAAACAACGGACTGGTTCCAAATTGGGAAAGGAATATGTCAATGCTGTATATTGTCATCCTGATTTTCTTAACTTATATGCAGAGTACATGATTTGAAATACCAGATGGATGAAGCACAAAGTGAAATCAAGACTTTGGGGAGAAATATCAATAACCTCAGATATGCAGATGACACCACCCTTAAGGCAGAAAGCAAAGAGGAACTGAAGAGCCTCTTGATGAAAGTGAGAGAGGAGAGTGAAAAACTAGTTTAAAACTCAACATTCAAAAAACAAAGATCATGGCATCTGGTCCCATCACTTCATGACAAATAGGTAGAGAAACAATGGAAAGAGTGACAGACTTTAAAATCTTGGACTCCAGACTCACTGCAGATGGTGAACTGCAGCCATGAAATTAAAACACGCATGTTCCTTGGAAGAAAAACTGTGACCAACCTAGGCAGCATATTAAAAAGCAGAGAAATTACTTTGCTGAAAAAGGTCTATCTAGTCAAGGCTATGGTTTTTCCAGTAATCATGTATGGATGAGAAAGTTGGACCATAAAGAAAGCTGAGCACCAAGGAATTAATGCTTTTGAACTGTGGTGATGGAGAAGACTTGAGAGACCCTTGGACTACAAGGAGATCAAACTAGTCAATCCTCAAGGAAATCAGTCCCGAATATTCATTAGAAGGACTGATGGCTAAAGTTGAAACTGTAATACTTTGGCCACCTGATGCGAAGAACTGACTCATTGGAAAAGACCCTGATACTGGGAAAGATGGAAGGCAGGAGAAAAGGGGACGACAGAGGATAAGATGGTTGGATGGCATCACGGACTCAATGGACATCAGTTTGAACAAGCTGTGGGAGTTAGTGATGATCAGGGAAGCCTAGCATGCTGCAGTCCATGGGGTCGCAAAAAATCGGACACGTTTAAGTGACTGAAATGGACTGAAGAGGTGGTGAAGGACCTCAAACTTGATCAACTGAGAGTCCAGAGGATTAGATGAACCATCTCTAATGATGGTTGACTTAGATTAGAGAAAAAGAAAATAAACCATGTGTCAAAATTGTCAGTGAGGATAGATAAGTAGGATTTGATAGATATGAGCATTGACTAGAAACAGAAGGTAGTAAAGCTAACTGCAATTAATCTCTTTTTTTATCTCACTTCTTCACATTCTAGCCAGTTTTTCTGTGCATGGTTTCAATTACTACCAAAATGCAGATGTTTCCCAAATACATCATCCATCCTTAAATTTTAGTTTTGTATACTGTCACTAGACTCTCAGGATATATCAGAGATTACACAAATTCCAATATGTCAATAACTGAATTTATTTTGTACTTTAAACCTTTATATCCTCTCATATTCTCTATTCCAGCTGATGCATTAATGACTTAAACAGGTTAGAAACTTTGAAAACCATTTTGATTTCTTCTTGTTTCTATTCCTTATATCCACCTATTATCAAGTCCTGCAAAATTTACCAATTTATTTCTAGGAGTGGAAATCTCTTCTCACCTAGAGAGATAAATCCTAGATTGTTCCCTCGATTAGTCAGGAATCTCATAATACATCTTCCTTTTCCAGATTTATTTCCTGTAAATACATAATCCATATACTTTTATGTATACCCCAAATATCACTGTCATGGAAAGCTAACCACATAATTCCCATTCTTCAAATATTTCCTTGGCTCCCCAATGCCCACAGTTTAAAAGTAATTTAGAGCATGAACAGTATTCCATCATCTGACCCTTGTCCAGTCTTGATTCTCATTTCCTGTCACTTATGGCTCGTCTCTAATTGTCCAGTTTCTCCAAACTGTATTTATCTCTTGAACATAAGACTGTGTCATGTCTCTGCTTTTACGCTTCTCAATTCCTGAAGTGCTTTTATTACCAATTTCTTAATCTCTACTCCCACTTTCTGCTTTCATATGGCAAATTCTTATGCATCTTCTAATTCTTCTTCCGATCTCACTTTTTTCAAGAAGTCTTTGCTGGGATTAAGGACCATCTTCCATGCTCTGTCAGATATATTTATCATAGTATGTATCAACTGTAGTGTAATTGCCTTTTTTTTGTTTGTCTTCACCTGAGTCCTTTGAACACAAGACAGTGCCCTTACCTAAGTCCATGTCTTGTACATGAAAAAAGAGAAAGCATAAGTCACTCAGTCATGCCCAACTCTTTGTGACATATTAGGTGTTTGATAAATGCATAGTGATCAATTAAATAAACTAATAAGTGCTAAATACTTAACTCCCCTGGAGGAAGCCATGGCATCCCACTCCAGTATTCTTGCCTGGAGAATCCCCTTGGATAGAGGAGGCTGACGGGCTGCAGTCCATGGGGTCACAAAGAGTCAGGCACGACTGAGCAACTAAGCACAGCAAATACATAACTAAATCAGGTGTAGACTTAACTTCAATGCTGTGTTTATTAGACTACATTCTGTTGCCCAGTGACATTAAACTCATTTAAACCGAATAGAAAATTATCCAGAACATCTCCACTAGTATATTTTCTTAAAGAGCTAAGATGAGAAATTTATGCAGTCTCCCATTGGTTGTGAAGCCTTATTTTTGAGAATGCTGACAAACTTATGGATTGGCTTTCTAAATTCTTGTCTCCAGGTGGTCCAATTTCATCAAGTTTTGGAGAATACTCAAAAGAAAAAGATAAAGAAAAGTATCCATATGGTTTAAATTCCTTTCTAGTTCTGTAAACAAGCTGCAGATATCAAAAGTTATAAATATGTTAAGCACTTTTCTATCTCAACTGCTCCCTTAAATAAGTTGTACAGCTTGTAGGTTGATTATACATTTATACAAATTCATAATGATGAATCATGCTGAATTGCATAAGATTAACTACTTCATCTTTGAAATGCTGCTATTCTTCCACTTGCTAACAATGAAAAGGTGAACTCATTAAAAGATACTGAGAGCACCTTTACACCTTGATTAAAAATAAATTAAGGACAGTCTCAAAAAACCCTATGAAAAATAGAATCAATTTATGACAGCATCCATGCACAGGCAGTAAAGTTGGAATTAGTGATAATTTCTAATAAAAATATAGTCTTTTAAGGAGAAGTACAGCTGTTATGTCATAATTAAGGTCTTTATTGAGCCACTAGACCAGATTGAGTAGGAATAAAGAGGCATTTCAGTATTATCATAAAGATGTTTGAAAAAAGTTCAGGGATGGCTAAAAGCAGAAAAATGTTAAATATATGTGAGTTGTTTACTAACCCTGATTTTTTTTTTAAAAATCTGTAACTTCAAACCATTCCAGAAAAACAGCTCAGGGAATCCAACTGTGCAAAAGCAGTATGGTCCATTATAGAGATAAACTTAGTACATCTGTTTGGCTAGAACATTAGAGCTTGTGAATTAGGTAGTTTAATGCATGAATGAGAGACCAATTTTATGCAAGTTTTGTTGCCATTTTATATCCTCCCTTATCTTCATGACTGTGCAATCAACATACCTAAAAAAAACTGAGGCTTGATTTTTGAAGATCCCTGATATTTAGTTTATGGTCAGTGACTCATATCATCCTGGCCATGAAGGGCCTCTATGACTTATTCACACATGTGGATATCTGTAATTCATTTGCTGTTTACTTGCAAATGGAAATTTCAGAGTTTACTTTAGAGGGTTTTGTCTTGTTCTTTGAACTATAAATATTTATAGTCATGTAAAACGTTTGAGACTATCACATATGAAATTCCAAAGTCTTTGTGACCCCGTGGACTGTCCATGAAATTTTCCAGGCAAGAGTACTGGAGTGGGTTGCCATTTACTTCTCCACAGGGTCTTCCAAACCCAGGGATCGAACCTATGTCTCCTGGATTGGCAGGCAGATTCTTTATCACTGCACCACATACCAGCAAGCATTTACTATACCAGCTATGTTTCAGGAGCACAAAGAGCAAAAGAAAACAAGGAATAACTATATTAACTGACTTTATAAATATTCCTTGGGTATAGTGTATGGCATTCCCAGCCTAGATATTTTGAATATGATCATAAGAAAGACACAGTGCTTGCAGGAATGTTCAACATCATTTAAGTGGGCCATAGTCAAATTGGGACCAAATAAACCACCTTTGATGACACAAGCGATAAAGAACCTGCCTGCCAATGCAGAAGATGCAAGAATGAGGGTTTGACCCCTGAGTCAGGCAGATAGCCCTGGAGAAAGAAAATGGCAACCCACTCCAGTATTCTTGTCTGAAGAACCCCATGGACAGAGGAGCCTGGCAGGCTACAGTCCATAGCGTTGCAAAGATCAGACATGACTGAAGTGACTCAGCACAGCACAAATCACTTCTGTTGAGAGGAGCAGACAGAATTATTGAAAGGAGTAAAAAAGGAAAATCCCTTTGGTAGTTTTCTTAAGGATCAAATAGTTCCACAGATGCTAGTGATGAAGAGAAAGAGGACCTTTAGTAATGATAGAAGATTACATGGTGGCTGCTGCACAAGAGTTAACAGGAAAGGCAACCCACTGACTTTGAGATCCCAGGACAATTTTTGGAAGAAAATAAAGAGCTCTTCCCACTGCCAGATGGATCACAGTGTTACAGAGAATCATAACTTTTTCATTTCCACAAAAGAAGAGTCAGACATTCTTCTCTATCAAATTAGCCAACAGAAAAGACTACTGATGAGAAAGCATCTCTTTAAAACTTAGAGTAGGAGAATAGCTCCAAAAGACATCCATTTTAATGGTGTAGATTATCAAATATACAAAATTTGCCAGTCTCCTAGTCAGAAAACCCCAAAGGATTCAAGCCATGAAATGCAGTAGCTAAAGGCATCCCTTTGTAATGTTATCTGATATTTCACGTTCAATTCGAATATAACAAAAATGATATTGGCTGGCTCTGTTGTTTACTGACCCTAATGAACACAGAGAAAATGAGAGTAATTCCCAGTGACAGGTTAGCTAGGCTACAGAGACAAGTTCTTTTCTATATTCTCTTCTTACAGATATTAACTCAAAAAGGCTCTCTGTAATTTTTATTTAGGTTCAAACAGCATCTCTGTTGTTGCTAATTATGATTGGCAGTCCTTAACGAAGGGAGCGCCAAGCCCTCTGAGTGCTGTCACATCTACTTGAGAATTTCCCCATGCCGATTTAAAGCATGACAAGGTGCTTATATTCTTTCCTTTTATAACCAGAATTCTCCAGCACTAAAGAAAGAGGTGAACTTTGATACTTTCAGAAATTGTTTAAAGTCTATCATTATGGGTGTGGGATATGAGTAATGTATGTGACCAGAAAACAATGTCATGATTCTAAGATGTGAATCCACCAGTTTGTTTACATTCCCAGACAATTCCTAAGCAATTATTCCATGAACTCAATCCATGCAATATCACCTGGGTTTCATTTATTTTAATACTATCTCTTTATGATTTAAGCCAGAAAATTCTTTTCTTTTGCTGAACTAGACTTTTGAAGAGTTACAAGTAATTAAGGAACATGAAGCACAAATCAGATTTTTGCTTATAAAAACAAGAACTAGTGTGAACAGTATTTTCTTGACTATTCTGAACTATTTATCACCAACTGTAATTAAAAGCACTTTAGTATTTAAAACAACAAAGGAATTGTTTCTAAGAGACATTTAAAATAATTGAAGGGTGATTTCAAGATGTTCTGAGTTGGTTTTTCTTCTTTCCCAAAATGCTATAAGAAAATATATATTTTTTAATCCAAATTTAAATGATAAAAAGCATGTGTCATAGATTCTTTAAAATATCACTGGCATCTTCATAGTACCTAGTGTTCTTACAGTACCACACAATACCCTTCAGCTTAAGCTTAGGAACAAAATGTACAGTGAGAAGAATATAGTCAGTAATAATGTATTGTTTCTGTATGGTGATAGGTGGTAATTAGACGTAATTACACATAATCATGTGTGGTGGTCATATTGAAATGTATAGAAATATCAAATCACTGTGTACCAGGAACTAACATAGTGTTGTAGTTCAAAACAAACAAGCAAACTCATGGAAAAAGAGATCAGATCGTGGTTACTACAGATGGGAGGTGAGGGAGGTAAGGGAGAAGGAATTGGATGAAAGTAGCTAAAAATCACAAATTTCTAGTTACAGTATAAATTAGTACTAGGTTCATTATGTACAACATGATAAATATAATTAACACTGCTGAATATTATATATGAAAGTTAATGGAAATTCTAAGAATTCTCATCACAAAAAAATTTTAAAAAATTTTTATCTATAAAAAATAATGGCTATTCACTAAACTTATTGTGGCAATCATGTCATGATGTATAGAAGATAAATCAATATGTTTTACACCATAAACTTACACAGTGCTGAGTCAATTATATTTCAGTAAAACTGAAAGGGAAATAAACAAAGATGAGCAAGGGGAAAATAAAATAGAGACTGCTGCTACTGCTCAGTCACTTCAGTTGTGTCTGACTCTTTGTGGCCTCATGGACTGCAACCCACCAGGCTCCTCTGTCCATGGGATTTTCTAGCCAAGAATACTGGTATGGTTGCTATGCCCTCTTCCAGGAGATCTTCCTGACTCAGGGACTAAGCCCACGTCTTCTTCGCAGGTGGATTCTTTACCACTGCACCACCTGGGAATCCCAAAATAGGCAAAGACATCTTCAGAGATAAATTTCTTCCTAAGATGATTTGAGATTGATTAAAGTTGAAGTATTTGTATCAAAGGATTACATGTGATAGTAAAGACCATCAGTTTAGAATGTAAATTTGGAAATTCAATTTTTGTTTGAACTGAGTCCATTTTCCCCTTCACCTGTGAATATGTAGTTAGAAACTTAATTATGATGTTCACATTTCTAAAAGTATGGAAATCTTACCATAGCTTTTTTAAAAAATCATATTTTGAAAAATAAGACTTTTACCACTTACCCTATCTCTAAGATGCATACTTGGAAGCCAACTATAACACATCTAATGCTGAATTTAGAACTCCTGTCTTCAGTTTGCACAACTGATGAGAAATAACGTCCTGTGAACTTTTGTTAAGTACCCTTAAATGTGGCACAGCCTGTACTATAACTTTTCAGTATTATAAGGCAGAGAAATTCCAATGCATAATATAAAGTGAAAATTCACATCATATAATGGTTTTATAAAAGGCAGAGAAAGCAGAGATCAAATTGCCAACATCCGCTGGATCATGGAAAAAGCAAGAGAGTTCCAGAAAAACATCTATTTCTGCTTTATTGTCTGTGCCAAAGCCTTTGACTGTATGGACCACAATAAACTGTGGACAATTCTGAAAGAGATGGGAATACCAGAGCACCTGACCTGCCTCTTGAGAAACCTATATGCAAATCAGGAAGCAACAGTTAGAACTGGACATGGAACAACAGACTGGTTCTAAATAGGAAAAGGAGGACATCAAGGCTGTATATCGTCACCCTGCTTATTTAACTTATGTGCAGAGTACATCATGAGAAACGCTAGACTGGAAGAAACACAAGCTGGAATCAAGATTGCCGGGAAAAATATCAATGACCTCAGATGTGCAGATGACACCACCCTTATGGCAGAAAGTGAAGAGGAACTAAAAAGCCTTGATGAAAGTGAAAGAGGAGAGTGAAAAAGTTGTCTTAAAGCTCAACATTCAGAAAACGAAGATCATGGCATCTGGTCCCATCACATGGGAAATAGATGGGGAAACAGTGTCAGACCTTTTTTTTTTTTTGCTCCAAAATCACTGCGGATGGTGATTGCAGCCATGAAATTAAAAGACGCTTACTCCTTGAAAGGACAGTTATGACCAACCTAGATAGCATATTCAAAAGCAGAGAGATTACTTTGTCAACAAAGGTCCATCTAGTCAAGGCTATGGTTTTTCCAGTAGTCATGTTTGGATGTGAGAGTTGAACTGTGAAAAAGGCTGAGCACCGAAGAATTGATGCTTTTGAGCTGTGGTGTTGGAGAAGACTCTTGAGAGTCCCTTGGACTGCAAGGAGATCCAACCAGTCCATCCTAAAGGAGATCAGTCCTGGGTGTTCTTTGGAAGGACTGATGCTAAAGCTGAAACTCCAGTACTTTGGCCACCTCATGTGAAGAGTTGACTCATTGGAAAAGACTCTGATGCTGGGAGGGATTGGGGGCAGGAGGAGAAGGGGATGACAGAGGATAAGATGGCTGGATGGCATCAGCGACTCGATGGACGTGAGTTTGTGTGAACTCCGGGAGCTGGTGATGGACAGGGAGGCCTGGCGTGCTGCAATTCATGGGGTCACAAGTAGTAGGACAGAACTGAGCAGCTGAACTGAACTGTACTGATGTATTAGTGTTTCTTATTTGTAAACTACATTTCTTGATGGCAGTTGCTTTTCTTGAATCAAGATGTAACAAAATATCAGTGCATGATCCACACTTCTACACTGTGGAAATGCAAAATTGCTCTTTGATTTGTGGATGACCAAACTTTATAGAGTCTCTTTATATTTACAGCTCTGTCTCTTGGACTCTAACACTCCATTTGGAACAGCTGTACAGAAAGCTTCAGTTCTGTCAGCTTCAGTTTTTTTCTAGCAGTTAATAACAATATCCATTGTTTAAACTCTGCTGTAACATTTCTGAAAGGTGTATCTGCTCCCTTACCATTTAAAATTATTGATTCTCTAAAAACAAAGTATATTAATGCATATATATGGAATCTAGAAAAATGGTACTGATGAAACTGTTTGCAGAACGAGGATAGAACCGCAGATATAGAGAACAAGCTTGTAGACACAGAGGGAAGAAGTGGATGGGACCTATTGAAAGTAAGCATTGACATATACACGCTACCATGTGTAAAATAGATAGCTGGTGGGGAGCAGCTGTACAGCACAGGGAGCTCAGCTCAGTGTTCTGCGTTGGCCTAGAAGGCTGGGATAGAGGGGTGGGAGGAAGGCTCAGGAGGGAGGAGATATATGTGTACATAGGGCTGATCCATGTACAGCAGAAACTAATGCACCTTTGAAAAGCAATTATACTCTAATCTTAAAAAATAAGAAATTAAAAATGAAATTGTTCATTCTCTAGAAAACATCTCCTTGGATATTAAAATAAGAATTATTTATTTAGTCACAAGAGTGAATATGACAGTGTAATGTCTGTCTTCATGGAGCTTTCAATGTATGAGAGAAACAAACCAGCAAATACACAACTCCATCATAAAGTCATTATCACACTGAGGAAAGCACAAGTCACAGCTTCACACAGGTGAAGTTAAGATGTGCTGCTATTTGGTGTATTACAATTAGATCAAATTCATCCCAAGTCATGACCTATTAAAGAGAGAGACACAGACTAGGAACTGATATTCTTTTCATCTAGTGACAATGGAAAAAATGAATTGGCCCATTAATTCACTTGATCTTTGTTTCTTGATCTATAAAAGAAAGTGTCAGATTATTTTTTAAAAATTTTTCAGTTATGAGATTGTATGGTTGTATAATACAAACATCTATTTAAATCTACCCTTTTTGTATCTGTTTCACTAAAAGACAGTTCAGTTTTAAATCCTCCATCTCTCCATTTACTAGCTGTGTGCCATGGGACAGATTTCTTGACCCACTAGATGCCTTAGTTCTGCAAATAACAATTACCTACTACATCAGGTACTTGAAAAATTAAGAGTTCATGTATATAAAACACTTAAAACTGTATGAAAGACATAAAATAAACACTCAACATTGTAATTATTATTTTCTCACTGTTTTTGTCATTCACAGCAAGAGATGAAATCAGCCACATTGTTTAATGCTTTGGATATTCATTATTACCGCACAGAAAATAAGCAGTAGCTCAAAGAAATATATTGTAATTAGTCATAAGGAAATGTATTAAAAAGTCAGTCTAGCTAATGAAAATACTTATACTAAAATCATACAATAGCAAATTCATAATAACTGTCATTCAACTAAACCTAAAAAGCTACAGGAACATTTTGTCCTATATAAAATCATCATTACCAAGTGTATGTATAATAAACTATAGAGTAATATCACCAAAGAAACAAAAAGTTAATGAAGTTTTTATTCAGGGTGCTTCCAGGTTCTAAATGCAGTTCTTTGGGTTAAAAAAGACTAAATAAACTTTTGGGGGCTAAACTATAAAAATTGTAGACCTTCTAGAGGAGGTGAAGTCGCTCAGTCGTGTCCGACTCTTTGCGACCCCGTGGACTGTAACCTATTAGGCTTCTCCGCCCATGGGATTCTCCAGGCAAGAATACTGGAGTGGATTGCCATTTCCTTCTCCAGGGGATCTTCCCGACCCAGGGATCGAACCCGGGTCTCCCGCATTGGAGGCAGACGCTTTAACCTCTGAGCCACCAGGGAAGCCCAGACCTTCTAGAACTAACATCCAAAAAAGATGTCCTCTTCATTATAGGGGACTGGAATGCAAAAGTAGGAAGTCAAGAGATACCTGGAGTAATGGGCAAATTTGGCCTTGGAGTACAAAACGAACTAAGTCAAAGGCTAACAGAGTTTTGCTAAGAGAACGCACTGGTCATAGCAAACATCCTCTTCCAACAACACAAAAGACAGCTCTACACATGGACATCACCAGATGGTCAACACTGAAATCAGATTGATTACATTCTTTGCAGCCAAACATGGAGAAGCTCTATACAGTCAGCAAAAACAAGACCAGAAGCTGACTATGGCTCAGATCATGAACTCCTTATTGCCAAATTCAGCCATAAATTGAAGAAAGTAGGGAAAACCACTTCACCATTCAGGTATGACCTAAATAAAATCCCTTACAAGTATACAATTCAGCTCAGTCATTCAGTCATGTCTGACTCTTGCGAACCCATTGACTGCAGCATGCCAGAACTCCCTGTCCATCACCAACTCCTGGAGTTTACTCAAACTCATGTCCGTTGAGTTGGTGATGCTATCCAGCCATCTCTTCCTCTGTCGTCCCATTCTCCTCATGCCTTCAGTCTTTCCCACCATCAAGGTCTTTTCAAATGAGTCAGTTCTTCACATCAGGTGGCCAAAGTATTGCAGTTTCAGCTTTAAATCAGTCCTTCCATAGAATATTCAGGACTGATTTCCTTTAGGATCGACTGCTTAGATCTCCCTGTTGTCCAAGGGACTCTCAAGAGTCTTCTCTGACACCACAGTTCAAAAGCATCAATTATTTGGCACTCAGCTTTCTTTATACTCCAACTCTCACATCCACAGATGGCTAATGGAACAACCATAGCCTTGACTAGGCAGACCTTTGTTGGCAAAGTAATGTCTCTGCTTTTTAATATGCTGTCAAGGTTGGTCATAACTTTTTTTCCAAGGAACAAGCATCTTTTAATTTCAAGGCTGCAATCACCATCTGCAGTGATTTTGGAGCCCCAAAAATGAAGTCTGTCACAGTTTTCATTGCTTCCTCATCTATTTGCCATGAAGTGATGGGGGCAGATGCCATGATCTTCATTTTCTGAATGTTAGGTTTTAAGCCAACTTTTTCACTCTCCTCTTTCACTTTCATCAAGAGGCTCTTTAGTTCTTCTTCACTTTCTGCCATAAGGGTGGTGTCATCTGCATATCCGAGGTTATTGGTATTTCTCCTGGCAACCCTGATTCCAGCTTGTGCTTCCTCCAGTCCAGCATTTCTCATGATGTACTCTGCACATAAGTTAAATAAGCAGGGTGACAATATACAGCCTTGATGTACTCCTTTCCAAATTTGGAACCAGTCTGTTATTCCATGTCCAGTTCTAACTGTTGCTTCCTGACCTGCATACAGATTTTCTCAGGAGGCAGGTCAGGTGGTCTGGTATTCCTATCTCTTTCAGAATTTTTGACACTTTTTGTGATCCACACAGTCAAAGGCTTTGGCATAGTTAATAAAGCAGATGTAGATGTTTTCTGGAAGTCTCTGCTTTTTCAATAATTCATCAGATGTTGGCAATTTGATCTCTGGTTCCTCTGCCTTCTCTAAAACCAGCTTGAACATTTGGAAGTTCACAGTTCACGTACTGTTGAAGCCTGGCTTGGAGAATTTTGAGCATTACTTTACTAGCATGTGAGATGAGTACAATTGTGTGGTAGTTTGAGCATTTTGGCATTGCCTTTCTTTGGGACTGAAATGAAAACTGAGCTTTTCCAGTCCTGTGGCCACTGCTGAGTTTTCCACATTTGTTGGCATATTGAGTGCAGCACTTTCACATCATCATTTTAGGATTTTCAATAGGTCAACTGTAATTCCATTACCTCCACTAGCTTTGTTCCTAGTGATCCTTCCTAAGACCCACTTGTCTTCACATTCCAGGATGTCTGGCTCTAGGTGAGTAACCATCATGATTATCTGGGAGTGAAGATCTTTTTTGTGTAGTTCTTTGTATTCTTGCCCGTTCTTAATATCTGCTGCTTCTGTTAGGTCCAAACCATTTCTGTCCTTTATTATGCCCATTTTTGCATGACATGCTCCCTGATTTTTGCGTGAAATGCTCTCTGATTTTCTTGAAGAAATCTCTAGTCTTTCCATTCTATTGTTTTCCTCTATTTCTTTGCACTGATCACTGAGGAAGGCTTTCTTAGCTCTTCTTGATATTATTTGGAATGTGGCATTCAAATGGGTATATCTTTCCTTTTCTCCTTTGCCTTTCACTTCTCTTCTTTTCACAACTATTTGTAAAGCCTCCTCAGATAATCATTTTACTTTTATGCATTTCTTTTTCTTGTGGATGGTCTTGATCCCTGCCTCCTATACAGTGTCACAAACCTCTGTCCATAGTTCTTCAGGCACTCTGTCTATCAGATCTAATCCCTTGAATCTATTTCTCATGTCCACTGTATAATTGTAAAGTATTTGATTTAGGTCATATCTGAATGGTCTAGTGGTTTTCCCTACTTTCTTCAATTTAAGTCTGAATTTGACAATAAGTAGTTCATGACCCAAGCCACAGTCAGCTCCCAATCTTGTTTTTGCTGACTGTATAGAGCTTCTCCATCTTTGGCTGTAAAGAATATAATTTCTGTATTGACCATCTGGTGATGTCCATGTGTAGAGTCTTCTCTTTTGTTGTTGGAAGAGGGTGTTTGCTATGACCAGTGAGTTCTCTTAGCAAAACTCTGTTAGCCTTTGCCCTGCTTCATTCTATACTCCGAGGCCAAATTTGCCTGTTATTTCAGGTGTTTCTTGACTTCCTACTTTTGCATTCCAGTCCCCTATAATGAAGGACATCTTTTGGGGGTGTTAGTTCTAGAAGGCCTTGTAGGTCTTCATAGAACCATTCAGCTTCAGCTTCTTCAGCATTACTGGTCAGGGCATAGACTTGGATTAGCGTGATATTGAATGATTTGCCTTGGAAGTGAACAGAGATCACTCTATCATTTTTGTGATTGTATCCAAGTACTGCATTGTGGACTCTTTTGTTGACTATGATGGCTACTCCATTTCATCTAAGGGATTCTTGCACACAGTCGTAGATATAATGGTCATCTGAGTTAAATTCACCCATTCCAGTCCATTTTAATTTGCTGATCTCTAAAATGTTGACATTCATTCTTACCATCTCCTGTTTGACCGCTTCCAATTTGCCTTGATTCATGGACCTAACATTCCAGGTTCCTATGCAATATTGTTCTTTATGGCATCAGACCTTGCTTCTATCACCAGTCACATCCACAACTGGGTGTTGTTTTTGTTTTGGCTTCATCTCTTCATTCTTTCTGGAGTTATTTCTCCACTGATCTCCAGTAGCATATTGGGCACCTATCGACCTGGGGAGTTCATCTTTCAGTGTCCTATCTTTTTGCCTTTTCATACTGTTCATGGGGTTCTCAAGGCAAGAATACTGAAGTGGTTTGCCATCCCCTCCTCCAGTGGACCACATTTTGTCAGAACTCTCCCAACATGACCTGTCTGTCTTGGGTGGCCCTACATGGCATGGCTCATAGTTTCATTGAGTTAGACAAGGCTGTGTTCCATGTGATCAGATTGGTTACTTTTCTGTGATTGTGGCTTTCATTCTGTATGCCCACTAATGGAGAAGGATAAGAGGCTTATGGAAGCTTCCTGATGGGAGAGACTGACTGAGGGGAAAATTGGGTCTTGTTCTGATGGGTGGGGCCATGCTCAATAAACCTCTAATCCAATTTTCTGTTGATGGAGCTAATGTTACCTCCCTGCTATTTACCTGGGCCAAACTATGGAGCCCCTGGTGGCTCAGACAGTAAAGAGTCTGCCTGCAGTGCAGAAGACCTGGGTTCGATCCCTGTGTTGGGAAGATTCTCTGGAGAAAGAAATGGCAACCCACTCCAGTATTCCTGCCTGGAGAATCCCATGGCCATGGACTCACAAAGAGTCAGACACGACTGAGTAACTTCACTTTCACTTTCATTTCAAACTATGGTAGAGGTAATGAAGATAATGGTGACCTCCTTCAAAAGATCCCATGCATGTACTGCTATGCTCACTGCCCCCAACTCTGCAGCAGGCCACCACCAAACCACACTCCCAGACAAGTCTATATCAGTCTCTTCTGGGGTCACTGCTCCTTTCTCCTGGGTCCTGGTACACACAAGGTTCTGTTGTGTCCTCCAAGCGTCTATTTCCCAGTCCTGTGTAAGTTCTGGCAGCTCTATGGTGGGGTTAATGATGACCTCCTCCCTGCCATACTCAAGTCTGCTGCACCCAGATTCAAGGCATTACCTCCACAAGAGAGACTCAGACACAGTCCTGTCTCAGTCTCTGTGGAGTCCCTGGGTCTTCGTGTGTACAAGGTTTGTTTGAGCCCTCTGAGCATCTCTGGCGGGAATGGGGTTTGACTCTAAACATGAATTCACCCCTCCTACCATCTTGCTGGGGCTTCTCCTTTGCCCTTGGACATGGGATATCTCCTCACAGCTGCTCCAGGGCCCCACAGCCGCCACTCCAGCACCAAGTGACAAATAGTTTCAAGGGATTAAATCTGATAGACAGAGTGCCTGAAGAACTATGGATGGAAGTTCATGACATTGTACAGGAGACAGGGATCAAGACCATCCCTAAAAAAAAGAAATGCAAAAAAGGCAAAATGGTTGTCAACAAGGCCTTACAAATAGCTGAGAAAAGAATAGAAGCTAAAGGCAAAGGAGAAAGGGAAAGCTACACTCATCTGAATGCAGATTTCCAAAGAATAGCAAGGAGAGATAAGAAAGCCTTCCTCCATGATCAATGCAAAGAAATAGAGGGAAACTATAGAATGGGAAAGACTAGAGATCTCTTCAAGAAAATTAGAGATACCAGGGGAACATTTCATGCAAAGATGGGCACAATAAGGGACAGAAATGGTATGGACATAACAGAAGAGGCAGATATTAAGAAGAGGTGGCAGGAATACACAGAACTGGACAAAAAAGATCTTCATGACTCAGATAACCATGATGATGTCATTGGTCACCTAGAGCCAGACATCCTGGAATGTGAACTCAAGTGGGTCTTGGAAGGATCACTACAAACAAAGCTAGTGGAGGTGATGAAATTTCTGTTGCGCTATTTCAAATCCTAAAAGATGATGCTGTGAAAGTGCTGCATTCAATATACCAGCATTTCTGGAAAACTCAGCAGTGGCCACAGAACTGGAAAAGGACAGCTTTCATTCCAATCCCAAAGAAAGGCAATGCCAAAGAATGCTCAAACTACCACACCGTTCGACTCATCTCACATGCCAGCAAAGTAATGCTCAAAATTCTCCAGGGCAGGCTTCAACAGTACATGAACAGTGAACTCCCTGATGTTCAAGCTGGATTTAGGAAAGACAGAAGAACTAGAGATCAATTTGCCAACATGCACTGGATCATCAAAAAAGCAAAAGAGTTCCAGAAAAACATCTACTTTTGCCTTATTGACTATGTCAAAACCTTTGACTGTGTGGATCACAACAAACTGTGGAAAATTCTTCAAGAGATGGGAATACCAGACCACCTGACCTGCCTCCTGAGAAATCTGTATGCAGGTCAGGAAGCAACAATTAGAACTGGACATGGAACAACATACTGTCAAGGAGATCCAACCAGTCCATCCTAAAGGAGATCAGTCCTGGGTGTTCTTTAGAAGGACTGATGTTGAAGCTGAAACTGCAATACTTTGGCCACCTGATGTGAAGAACGGACTCATTTGAAAAGACCCTGGTGTTGTGGAAGATTGAGGGAAGGAGGAGAAGGGGACAACAGAGGATGACATGGTTGGATGACATTACCGACTCGATGGACATGAGTTTGAGTGAACTCTGGGAGTTGGTAATGGACAGGGAGGCCTGGGATGCTGCAGTTTATGGGGTCACAAAGAATCGGACACAACTGAGTAACTAAACTGAACTGAAAAGGAATAAAAGACCTTTGGATGTTTTTTTTTTTTTGGTTAACAAAATGACCAAATTCCTAAATCAATAATAATTTGTGACCTGAAATAGAATTTTTGAGAAGTCTGCATTTTAAATAGATGTGATCCTAATTTCAGAGAAGGCAATGGCAACCCACTCCAGTACTCTTGCCTGGCAAATCCCATGGACGGAGGAGCCTGGTAGGCTGTAGTCCATGGGGTCGCTAGGAGTCAGACACGACTGAGTGACTTTTTCAGCCTTTAATTATTCAAATATATAGTATGACTTCTCCAGATGATTATCTGCAAATTCCTTGGAGATTGTTGATGGCATTCTGTTTTAATTTAGACACCTTATCATATCTTGATGGTCTCTTCTTTTTTTCTAAATATAAAAGTAACTTTTCTATATCAGTAGGGACTGTCTCTTAGCACCATGTTACTGTACTGTTGTGCTATTCACAGAGTCGAGGCCACTTAGTTTTCAGTCCTCTGTCTTACATCACCACCCAAGGAGTACTATAATCTTCCAGAAATGCATCACCTGGAGTGTGGCACTGCTTAATAAATTACTCTATCTTATTTATCTGTCTCTTGACATATATCTACCAGCAGGATCCATTATCCTGTGACAGTGTTAAGTTCTATTGACATTTTCTCTTAATTAACTACACTACTGGCTACGAATTTTACATTGGGAATAAACTTCCTTTATTCAATGCTCTCTTGAACAAAGGAGGTGTTAAATTTGTCATGCATTCATTATCATAACAGATATTACAATAAGGGTAACATCTATGTTACTTTTCCAGAAAGCTAGTTTATTCTGCTGAGGAAACAACAACCAGAAGTTTTATTTAGAATTATATTATCAATACATCATTTTTATTAGAAAATACATTTTTTCATTAGACATCTTATTAAATATATGAGTCAGATTACGTATGTCTGTAGTCCTCTGTGATATATACCTCTTTGGTCAACTGAGTAACTTCTACGTGCTGAGAGAAACATTACTTTTCAGATGAAACATATTTTATGTACTCTAAAACTAAGTATTTGTGGCCCAAATTTTAAATCATTTGTTGATTCAACATTTATTGAATGTCTACAATATAACATGCACCATTCAAACTCCCAGACTACCTTCTGACAAAAAGATTCAGGCTTTCATGGAACTTATTTTCTACTGACGGGAGACAAACAGTAGGCATGATAAGTAAATAAATAGTAAATATAAATTTACATAGTTTATTAGAACTTAAATATGATAAAGAAACTTAGAGTGAGAGGAAATTGAAGTAAGTGTGGAGGGGTTGTCATTTTCAATGGGCTCATTGAAGTAAGCCTGTTTGATAATTTGATATTGGAACAGCGACCTGGAAGATGAGAAGGATTATGCTATATCAGTATCTGGGGGAAGAGTGAGCAGATATAGGGAACCACAAATGCTAAGGGCCTACTTCAAGATGTCAGAAGAATAGCTTAATAGGAGGCAAGGTCATAGAGGGTGGTTAATTCTGATGATATCAGGCTCTGTTTACTTGTGCTTCTACTTTGAGAGTGCTGGATTGGTGCAGTCCTAGTGCATAGGATTGGTTGTTTCAGACCATGTTAATTGGAAAGCTATTCAGTATCTGTTCTATGTTCAAATCCATATTTGGGGATTTTGTTATTCTTTAAAAAAAATTGTAGATTTGTATCTAAGTGAGTCATAACATTTTATAGGTGTAGGATGTTTATCTATTTAGGTAGATGCATGTTGATTACAAAATATATCCAATCCATTGTACCTTTAAAAAGCATTAACTCTAAGACCCAGCCATATTGTTTTCTACTCTGCAAATCAAGCAAGTATGGATATTCATTTCAGATAACATATTAACAGTTAATCAAAAGGCACAAGAGGCACATTTCTAGCTTTACTTGTGGTAGTAACTCCTGAAGAAGACCATTTTCTTCTAAATAATCTTTGTGGGCAAATTTTTTTTTTTTGCTATATTAAATCAAACTACTACTAATACAGTGTATTTCAGAGTAGGATTAAATAAGACCTCTGTTCCTAAATCACCAGAGATAAGGTTCTCTATAGAATATTTGTCAGGTAAAGGAACTGAAGATCTTTCTTATTTTCTTCATTTGAAATATATGTATACTTCTCTTTACCCAGAAAGATCTTGAAATCTACCAGTATCTTTAATAGCATCAGATTCTCTGGCTTCTTTCACAGGGGAAAGGAAAAAAAAAAGTAAGATTCTATTCCCAGTGTTCCTTGTCAAGACCAGTTCTTTGATTTGAAATTTTCATGATTTTTAAATCCACAGTCACTTGGTCACAAAAGGCCATCTGGAGTCTAAGATTATAGACACTAATTTCAGTCACAGTAGGAATCTGTACACTCAGCATTATCCTCCAGAAAACCTTCTTTTGAAAATGATGTGCAGTTCATCCATTAAGGCTATACTTAATCTTCAAGCCATAGGAAAAATAAGCTCAAATCTTCTGTTGACACCAGAAAATAGTGTAACTGGTCCCTTTATTGCTGATGTAAATAGTTGTATACATTAGTGACAATTTTGAAAAACTAAACATTTTAAAGTAAGTCTTTAATATTTATTCAGTCCTCAAAGTACAGCAAATGGTTTAGGTTAAAGAGTAAAAATTAAAATGTTCACCCTGATGTTCATTGATTTTTAATTTTTTTCTTCTGAGCTAGTATTGACCCAATTGACATTCTACAAATGCTGACTTAAATCAGGTTAAGCAAGTTAGAAATTATATTTGATGACCTGAATAATTCATTAAAAAGAATAAACATTAAAACTTGCTTTAGTAGCACAAATATTTTTTATAATAATGTAAGATAATGAAGCTGACCACATACAAAGTCCAGGATGGACACTTGTAAGTTGGAATGAATAACTTATGTGCTGCTAAATTACATAGAATACAGATTTAACTCATGAACTAAAAGGAAGTAGTTTGGCCAAGAAAAAGTCATTCTTGGAACAAACAGACAATTTAACATGCATTTATACCCAGGAAAGCGTAGAAAATGAACAGTAATTCCAGAGGTCAAATTTGTAAGCTGGCTGTACTAATTTGTTTCACTCTAAGACTTGACTGCAATGCAATTTTAACTTCAAATCTGTTACTATCTAAGACTGTCATTGAATTTAGGTAGCTAATCAACTGAGTAAAATATAAATAATGATATAAGCACCTTATACAAGGTGTAAGTAATTTCATATATCAAGTAAATAACACCATGAAGTATTATGAGTTTACAAACTAACATATTACATACATACATATTAGGTACATATATATTCTCCTTTAGAAGAATACCTCCTCCTGGTATGTCATTATAGTTTAATAAACCTCATAGCAATAATGACATTGCAAACAAATATTGTATTATGCACAGGTGGCAGAAAATAGCCAAAGGTATATGATTTTCTAAAGCAATAATCTACACGCTTTATTGTAGATTATTTTTTATTTGCTTTTAAGTAGTAGCTAAATAGTCCTAAAAAATACATTTTAATTTTAAATTGCAGATTTTTATATTTTCATTTCATTTATGACATTTTAAAATGCAACTTGATTTTTTGAATGATATAAAAACAAGCCAACAAACACAATGGATATGAGATGTGTATAACCATTTTCTGTCTCCAATTTATTTTACAAGCCTTTTAGCAATGCTATAATCAAAAATACTTGAAATAAGAGAATTCACAGGAAGTAAAGAATGAGAAAAGCCAAGTGGAATATTCCCCTTTTTAAAATATAGATTTAATTTTTGAATCACAGTGTCTGTCACTATCGAAATAAAATGAACCAGACTTTACAGGAAAAAAGACTTAAACATCATTAAAACTTCTTTCCTCCTCTCTCTGACTTCTGTGCAGGTGATTTTTTGATAACCTCTCTGAAGGCCACAGAGGTTTCTTACAAATAATTTATGAGAAAAAAAAAATACCACTACCTCCAACTTTTAAATTGTCTCTTAGTAAGTTAAGCATTTCCAAAGTGTTGTAGTCTATAGTTCTCTAGTTTGTTTTCCCATTTTAAATTCACTGTTGATTAAGTTACCAAAAACAGAAAGTGCTGGTAAGACTCCTATAGCAAGTCTGAGAGGTTTGAAGACTCAGGTGAAGCTTATAGGGATCCTCCTAGGCTGATCCCTAAGTGCTTTGATTAGCACATTTGATCTTCAATTTGACATATGATTTCTTACAAAGATGCTTTAGCTGGGAAACCTCGCTTTAACACAGAAAATGTGGAAATTTAAGCTTGCAACAATTTTTAGGGTCATACTTCTTTCAAATTTAAGAAGTACTTATTAATCAATTTAAGCATTGCCCTTTCTTCTCATAAATTTAATATTTTATTCGTGCTCTTGAAAGTTTTATCAGCAAATGATCTGGCAGAGTATAACTGTTAATCACAATAAGAAAGTTGTGTTAGATTAGACTTTGTGCTTATAAATATAAAAGTATGAAATACAGCTCAATATATATGGGTTCTTTATTTAAAGCAGAAAGAACAGATTCTCATTCAAACAGCCTAGTGATCTCTGCTGTTGAGAGACAGTATAAAGGACGGCTTTGAAATCATGAGACTGTTGAAGTAGGCTTAACTGAAGTGATATAGCCTGAAAACCATTAATCACTACAACAACAATAACAACAAAATGGAAGTAAGACTGGAAAAGAGAGAGTGATTAGAAATATGCCACATTTGTAGAGAGTGATCAAAAGTGGTAGCACTTAACACTTAAGTGGGTCTTAGTATACAGAAAATATATTAATATATGGATATAATGGTGGTTTCCTACTATTTATAATGTGTTCAAAATTAAACTAACAGTGCATCCTGAACACCTATTTATTTATTTAGGTACTCTTCTGTAGCATTATTTGCTATGTAAGTCATTATAGTCTATATAAGAATCTATACTATAAGTGGGGGTTGTTGTTGGACAGTTGCTAAATTGTGTCCAACTCTTAGCAACCCCATGGAATGCAACGCACCAGGCTTCGCAGTCCTTCACTGTCTCTTGAAGTTTGCTCAAACTCATGTCCCCTGAGTTGGTGATGCTATCCAACCATCTCATCCTTTGTCGCCCCCTTCTCTTCCAGCCCTCAATCTTTCCTAGCATCAGGGGCCTTTCCAGTGAGTTGGCTGTTTGCATCAGGTGGAGCCAAAGTATTGGAGCTTCAGCTTCAGCATCAGTCTTTCCAACGAATATTCAGAGTTGATTTCTTTTAGGATTGACTGGTTGGATCTCCTTGCAATTCAAGGGACTCTCAGACTTCTTTAAGGTCCAACTCTCACATTTAAACATGATTACTGGAAAAAGCATAGCTTTGACTATAATGGACCTTTGTTGTTGTAGTCAAGAGAGTGATGTCTCTGCTTTTTAATATGCTGTCTAGGTTTGTCATAGCTTTCTTTCCAAGGATCAAGCATCTTTTGATTCCATGACTGCAGTCACCATCCACAATGATTTTGGAGCCCAAGAAAATAAAATCTGTCACTGTTCCACTTTTCCCCCCATCTATTTGCCATGATGTAATGGCACTGGATGCCGGGATCTTAATTTTTTGTACCTTTAGTTTTTTGAGAGTGAAAAGCCAGCTTTTTACTCTTCTCTTTCACTTTCATCAAGAGGCACTTTAGTTCCACTTCACTTTCTGTCATTAGAGTGGTATAATCTAAATATCTGAGGTTATTGATATTTCTCCTGGCAGTCTTTATTCCAGCCTGTGAGGCTTAAAACCTTGCATTTCAGTTAAACAAACAGGGTGATGATATACAACCTTGACATTCTCCTTTCCCAATTGTGAACCAGTCTGTTGTTCTATGTCTAATTCTAACTGTTGCTCCTCGACCTATGTACAGGTTTCCCAGCAGACAGATAAGGTGATCTGGTATTCCCATCTCTTAAAGAATTTTCCACAATTTCTTGTGATCCACACAGTCAAAGGCTTTATTTAGCATAGTCAATGAAGCAGAAGTAGATGTATTTCTGGAATTCTCCTGCTTTTTCT
The DNA here is from genome assembly GCA_006410635.1 of Cephalophus harveyi. Taxonomy (NCBI): domain Eukaryota; kingdom Metazoa; phylum Chordata; class Mammalia; order Artiodactyla; family Bovidae; genus Cephalophus; species Cephalophus harveyi. The sequence continues at coordinate 302,270 of SJYT01022353.1, forward strand.
ATGATCCAGTGGATGTTGGCAATTTGATCTCTGGTTCCTCTGCCTTTTCTAAACCCAGCTTTTACATCTGCAAGTTTTCAAAAATTTGAGCATTACTTTGTTAGCATGTGAAATGAACACAATTGTACAGTAGTTTGAACATTCTTTGGCATTGTCCTTCTTTGAGATTGGAAAGAAAATTGACCTTTTCTAATCCTGTGGCCACTGTTGAGCTTTCCAAATTTGTTGGCATATTGAGTGCAGCACTTTAACAGCATCATCTTTTAGGATTTTAAACAGTTCAGCTTGGACTCAGAGGTACAGGTATATAATTTTCTCACCAAATTCTTTATTATACTTATATCATAGTGAAAGGTCATTCTAGTGGTTCAGTCTTTGTACACATCCTTGGTTACTTTCTTAAGAACTTATTTTAGGAAGGCAGCTTCTGAGTTAAAGGATGTGCATATGTACACTTTGAAGACTTCTGATATTTTCAGCCAAACATCATACCATACTACATATTTACATATTTTAACTATTAGAATTACATAAATTTCTATGGAATTTTAAAGGATTTATTTAGAAAAATCATAGTAACTTAATAGCGTAATTGTAGTTTTACATTCTGTGTTTTACTAGATTAGTTGGGGACACTTCTAACATATTCAGAAGAGGAAATTGCTTGGATGGAAAGCGTGACAACACTATAACACTTAAGTGCTGACTAAATGATTTGGGTAAAACGCTGAATAAATTATTTGAACAAAAGTGTGACGAAAACCAGACTGAAAGTTAGCTCAGATATTTAAGTGTGTATTACTGATGTTTATAAAGGTACAAAATTATACTATATAAAATATAGTGAGGCTTTTAGAATACTTTAAAATATGACAAAACTTTTATATACCTAACTATAAAGGAGGACTGTGTTGTTCAAAGTGATAATGACTAGGGCAGGGTAAAGAGAAGAGGGGGATTTGACAGCTCCATAAAGAGAAGAGAGGACAAAAGAAAAAGTAGATGATCAGAATTTACCTAAAATTATAATGATCCATATAGTCATTATAATTTTTAAAATTTCATTTGTAAGGAAAAAAAATCAAATAACCTTCGAGTTATTACTCTCAGAGTCATCAAAGTTTATTAGGCAGATGAGAACTCTTAAACCCGTTGTGAAGTGGTGTATTAAACCACAAAAATGACTAGTCAGTGATTAGTTTGATTTATTTGGAATTCATTTGTCTACAAGTGACCAATATTTTATAAAGTATCTGACTGCTGAAAAGTCCATTCTCTATTAGAATTAGAATCTAAGCTTATATCATAAGGAGCATGATGAAAGAAGAAAAGAAAGTTGCAGAAAACTGCATGAGAACTTAGTCATATGACTATAATTAATATTAATAACAATTCCTCAGATAATATCATCACATGAAAGTCTCCCAGCATATCTGTTTTCAAATAAATCATATCTGTTTTCATATCTGTTTTCAGCCTGACTTATTAAGCAATGTCAGGGGTCTCTTATATATTGCCATGTGTGCATAGAAGAAATTTCTAAGTTTGTAAATCTTGGAAGAAGCCAAAAAATATATTTATTTTCTATTTTCAATAAACCTATTCAGAGAACCAAGGTAAATGAATGTCTCCAGGAAAAGGGGAAACAAAAAAGTAATTCATCATTTTATTTGCACATAAAACTTATACATTAAAGTTTTATTCACCTACATATAACCTGCTGTGTCTAAGGTTAGTTACAAAGTTTGTGAAAGCAATTTGCAAAGAAAAATAATAGATATTTATAACTTTAATAATTGGAGCTTATAATTTTTTTACTGATACGATAAAAAGTTTATACATAAATAGTGGCTCAGATGGTAAAGAAACTGTCTGCAGTACAGGAGACCAGGGCTCGATTATTGGGTCTTGAAGATCCCCTAGAGAAGAGAATTGCAACCCACTCCAGTATTCCTGTCTGGAGAATACCATGGACAGAGGAGCCTGAGGGCTACAGTTCATGGGGTCACAAAGAGTAGTATACAACTGAACAACTAGCACTTTCACACTTTCCCTTTCACTTGCTGAGTTATCCAAACAATGGAATTAATTACATGGATTCAGAGCCCGCCTCCTAGAACAAGTCTGAGGAAAGAGCTCTTCATCTACCTGTATGCTCTATAGTTGATTCATCATTAGACTCTCGTCTTTGCAGTATCACCTTCCTGCTCTGTTACATCTTCCAGAGTCTTCTATTAATTATATTGGTTGCGTTTTAAGTTGGTTCCTTCCTACTATCGTCTAAAAAAGTATCATGGCCTTGGCAAGTTATTTCCAAGACAAAATAAGGAGGATTTTTCCTAATGCTTATAGATATCTAAACTCTTCTTACTCTTTATTTTAATTTTGTTTGAATCTGTCCTAATTTTTTTTTAACCTTGTCTGCCCACAATGAACCTGTTCATTCTTAGAAAACGAACTAGCAGTAATAAATCCGAACCTCTGACATAAGAAACATACTTAGAGGAAGAGATGCCATGATTCTTAGAGTCTAGCTTCCTAGATTATCTGACAGGTGTCACTCTCTGACTGGTCTTTTCCCTTGTCTCTGAGAACCTGTGAGCATGAATCATCTGTCCTTACTCCTCTGTGATCTTGACCTTGGCTGATAAAACCCAGTCTTGCTTTCCTAATCATTTCATAAGACAGTAGTGAAGATTAAATAAGAAAATGTTTATAAACTCTTAACACAGTGCCTAGTGCATTAGTAAATACGCAACAAATAGAGGCTTTTATTATTTTGTTTCCTGACCTTTGTTTTATAATCTCTTACGTCCCACTTTTGTCTTGGTTTAAAAGGATTTTTATTTGTTTTGGTTTGCAGTTTCACCCTGAACCCTTTACTTCCTGATCTCCCTTCCTACTTTGTTACATCCATGGTTTTGTTTTACGGCTTAAGTCCAGGAATTTGAACATATTTCCTGATTTTTTTCCATTGCTCCATTCAATCCAAGTCCCTTACTCAGTGACTATAGGGATTCTAGATTGAAAATGCCTTTAGAACTTCCTAAAGAATCTAGAAAACATACCTGAATAGCTCATTTTAACAAAGAGGAGGAGGAAAAGGAGGAGATATTCTTTAAGTAATATGTTAAACTTCATGTGGAATTCTGAAATGCATTCAGCTTATGTATTTGCATTCACAAACACAGAAATACATGAACTGTTCCTTATACACACTTGCTTATTCAGTCAACAGTGTTGAAGAAATTACTGTGATATGAATTATTTTATGTTCTTCAGTTACATATCTATGTTACATATTGAAATTTATCTAAATATATAGAGCCCATATACTGAATAAATGTCTATATTTTATCTCAATAAATTTTCTGTAACACCAGCACACCAAAATCTCATCTCAAAATAATATACTAAAAAAAAAAGGAGAAAAATTTATTTTTCTTTCTGCTCCTTAAAATGTCCTCCTAATAATTTAAGCCTAAGAATTCTGGAAAACTGAATAAAGAATTTCAGAATTGAGAAGACCACTATTGTTTTTGAAAGACTGAATTCCTTCTCTATCAAACTGTAAATCTTACTGTATAGTCAATAAATGAGTTATGATTTTAAAATAATCTCCAGTGGTGATTAACAGGTTACTGGGCATAAATGGCATTTTAGAGCTTTAAAATATATTTTAGACCTGGCTCTCTTACTATCATTAAAACTGATTGAATATGCATTAGCCTTTTCTAACCTTGTGGAAATAATGACACACATATGCATAAAGCCTAGTTTAAGACCCAATCTCAGAATTCCAGAGGTAATTAAAAGCTTCACTTGGAGATTCGTTTTACTTTTGCTTTCTGTTGACAACTGCTGCTTACCTTTTGAACTTAAATGCTTGTGGGATTAGTAAAATGGGTGCAGTTTTCCTCAGAACCACTGATTGATTGAATCCCTGAAAAATGGGGTTGATAATGGCCCTCGAATTTATATAGTGGCTTAGACCCTGCTATAATTATTTTAAAACATTAAAAGCTAATACATCACTGCAGAGTGGCAGGCCTGACTCAACTGCCATCTAACTTCATACTCTTTGACAAATGACTCGTTATCCAGACAATGTTGCCTGTCTAAGCGCCTGTTTCAGTCCTCATTTCATTACCAAGACTGTATTGAAATCAGTAGGTGACCAAAAAAAATAGTATAAAAACAAAAGTAATCATTTTTGAGACCTCCAGAAAATGGTGTTTGGTATATACTTTAAAATGAATTATTCAAAGAATTACGATATATTCCTTGTTCAAAGCATGCCCTATATTCCTGGTGGTGGTTGTTTTTTTTTTGGTTGGCGGGAATGTTTTCCTCTTTTGCTGAGGAGATAGGCAATTGATACATACTGATATATTAAAAATAGGAACAAAGCATCTAAAATATCAATCAAATAATTTGGTTAGCAAAAATAAACTAGAAGTACATGAAGCCAAATATGGTAGATATGAGAAAAACTAAGAGGTGATATATAAATTGATTTTAAAATTATTAGTTCATCCCTGAGCCAAATTACCTAAAAGCTTCCTGAAGATTTTGAAGGTTTTATCTGGATATCTTTCACCCTTTTTATATTGAATTACTAAAATCTCACTTTACTTTTATAATATCAGATTTAAAAATCTCATGTACTATATGTATACTTAAATCTTTTATCAAAAATTTGGACTTATGTTCTTGAGTCTTATAAGCAAAAGATACTAGCACATCTAAAAACAAACCAGGAGAGAAAAGATGAGACTATTTGGTTTCTCCTCTTTTTATATATGTGTATATATGTACATATATATATATGCCTATATATATATATTTAATAAACTGCTGAAATATCACAATGAAACAGATAATAAAAGCATGAATAAAGAGGCTGAAGATACTTCTAGGAGCACCTCTTAAAGTGTGTGTGTTTTGTAAAATATAAAAAGCATACAAGTTTTGGGAATTCTGAAAGTCAATGAGGATTTGAGATTGTTTCTCCACAGTTGTTGAAATTTAGTTTTGACATCAATGTTCTGAAGATGCAAAGTCTTATTTGTATTATTAAGATTCACAAGGTCCTCATGGCAGATATTGAGAAAGGAAAAAGAAAAAGAGATAAGTGAACATATTTTTTTGCTATATGTAAAAATGGCAGGAAATTCAAGGAAAATATGTGTCTGCTGATCCATTGTGGTTTATGCTAAAACTGCTTTCATTAACCATTAGTACCATAAAATGCAAATCTATGAGTTAGTGGAAAGCTCAACAAACACCCATATACACTACCAAAACTTCCAACTAAACTGGTCAATTTCAAATTTACAGAAGATCCTTTAGAAAAAGAACTTCTAATTTAATTGTCATTTCAGAATCATTGAACAATTTACTACAATTTATATGTGCTATAATCGTTTTTTCCAATATAATTGAGTACCAAGCAACTGGTGCAGGGCGGGGGAAAAGAGTGTTGATTAAATGAGACCTAGAGAAAAGAATTGCAGCAAGTGTTTCTGTGTATCATCACTTGCCACTGTCCGTGGAGAAATGAAAGTAAACCAGTTTGTGGTGGGGACTCATGGTAGGCACTGTATGTATTATTGCTCGTCCATATTCTTAATGTTGCATTTGAGGGAGCTCATATTTCAGGGAAGCCCTTACCCTCAATTTCCTTGACTATTACTTGAGTTATAACTTGTGTAAAACTATAATGTAGTCTGCCTTACAAACTGAGAACCTGAAATCCTCTTTTAATTGAAATACTAACATCTCAAATGTTTTAATTTTGTAGTATTGAATAGGAAATTGGCTTTCAGTTGGCTGCTTTTTATTCCCTAGCTCATTAGAAATAGTGAAAATTTTATAGGAGCTGGAAATGGTGAAAACATTATGAAAGTAAAAAGATGCTAAATATTACTTTTTAAGTGTAATGTAATTCAATTTAGTTCTGTAAGTCACAGCAATCAGTATTTTGAACTTAAGTTAAAATCAGGATATAAGGTTTATGTGATATAACCAGCAACCATTTAATTTGATTATAATTAATTTTTAATTTAACACTTTTCTAAAGTGTTCATCACCA